>JXSR01S021668.1:14101-33196 GCA_000969725.1 Ophiothrix spiculata | reverse complement strand
TGTCAAAGTTGGGGTGTGGGGGAAAATTTTAAGTCACCATGTTGAAAAATGTATGCATGCTATGAGGCTGAAACTTGTAAGGCATGTTAGAATTATCATTTTCCTTCTTTATTTGCAAACATTTCCGATGAAATTTAGTTAAATTTAAGGTGGTGGGTTAATAAATCGGCAAAAGACTTAGAAAGCAATTAATAAGCACATGAGAGCCATGTGTTTTAATCTATTAGACGTGGTTTCAAATCCAACACGTTTTGTCATTTCAACAAGTCTCCATAGGTTTAAGTCAAGTAGTTTTAAACAGTCGAATGTTTTGATACTGGGGAGGGAGAGGCAACAGGTACGCAGTGGCGTAACTTTTGGATTAGGTGCCCGCGGGTGCATATTCATTGGGGGCCCCTTAAAAAATATGATGCACTTCTTTGGGCAGCAAAGAGCAGTGGTGGCACCAGCATCTCATTTCGGGGGGGGGGGGGGACAAGACTAATTTCTTGTGGGCAAAAAAATGAAAAGAAATGAACACGCACGTAGCGCGCATAATTTTTCGGCCAAATATTTTAACGCGTGCGTAGCGCACACAAATTTTCAGACAAACTTGGTTATTTTAGGCAAAAATGCATATTTTTGGCTAATATAATGATGTTTTTAATGAAATACGCGCAAAGCGCGCAAAAGTTGTACATTTTATGTCTAAATTATCAATAAAAAAGAGGAAATTGAGAGAAATAAGCGCCTAAAAGCTTTTTTTTCTGGGGAGCATTATTTTTTTAGGGGGGTGCAAATGCCCCCCGTGATGCCGCCACTGGCGAAGAGGCTAGGTCATATAACAATGTGGGATAATACGTGTCAGCTTAAGGGTTTTGCAGCAATATATTTTCAGTTTAAAGGCCTACCCGTTCCGAGATCACCCGACATAATTTGCAGGGGCGTTAGTCATATTGTGGTTATTATCTTATACCCGCTCCGTTGTATGGGCACCCAAGTTAGCACCATGGAGTAACCCCTATGCCGTCCAAAGGGCTCATTGTCATTCTATCACATTTTCATCTCAGGCCTGCCCACTCAGCCGCTCTGTTACAAGGGCATCCGATCTCATATTTATTTGCAGGGGTGTAACTCTCAATGATCAATAATATTATTTAAGAAATTTTGGTATAATTTCTGTTAAAATTATACCCTCACACCTACAAGTAGGCAACAAGGACAAGACATGTGTTAAACGAAACAAACAAAGAAGCTGCAAGATTTTCGCTAATTATAATTCGTGATTCTTTTTTCTTATCTTCATCGTCTCTTTCTCCCTTCTTTTCCTTTACCTTTTTTTACCTTTTGGCCGGGTGCCCCCTTGGTCCGGGTGCCCGCGGGCGCAGACACCCTGGGCCCATAGGAGTTACGCCACTGTAGGTACGCCGATGAAGGTATTGATGGATTCCCCCTCTATGGCTTGACCATGGTTTGAGAGAATGAGGCAGTTTGATCTGTATAACGTTGTTCCAAGAGATAGGTTGCAAGGATGACTTTGTCGGATACATCCGAATCGATCCAAACCTCTTTGCTGAGCTCTCGCTCAGAGAAACTCCTCGAATTACCAAAAGCCTAATAATTTATAATTATAAAGTATAAGAAATGCTTCATTTAAAATGCGTTTGATTGAAAAATCGGACTTAAAATAAAATATTTACAGTCATAAAAAAGTCATGATCTTCCTATGTTAATCGTTAATAATACATTTTATGGATAGAGGGAGAGAATGATGGCTTCGTGTATGGGTCTAGAGGGAGTTGGGACAGTTGCTTTTGGTAACCTGGACTTATTTCATAGTAAAACACCGACTTGACAGAGAAGAACTCAGCTAGGCGCTCCTTTCTTTTTTTCTTTTTGGCGAGAACAAACAGTTGGTTTTATCTTTTTATGCCTTTTGGAGATAACATTCTGTGTATATCTTGCACAAATCAGTGCGAAATCGGTGCGCAAAACGCACGTTGTAGGTACCAAACACTTGCCGACTCGGTACGGTGAACGTAAGTTCTTGGTGCTCAATGAACTGTTGAACTAGTCAATGACAGAGGCAGGGGCGTAACCAGGGGGGTGTCCGGGGGGGGCAGCTTGCCCCCCCCCCTCGGACCCAAAAAAAATCGGGAAGGAGAGCAAAAAAATGGGAAGGGAAGAAAGGGAGGAAGAAGAAGAGAAAGGGCAAAGAAGAGGGAAAAGGCGAAGGAAAAGAGAAAAAGAAAGAAAAAGAAGGAAGAGAAAAAGGAAAAGAGAAAAGAAAAAAGAAAGAAACCATTATTTCATCCAATTTTAGCTAAAATAAACAAATTTGTCCATATATTTTTGCGCGCGTTAAATTTTTTTCCCAAGCCAGTACAAAAATCGGGAAGGCTCTTGAGTCTTGCCCCCCCGGACGGTCAAAGCTGGGTACGCCCCTGGACAGAGGCACGGAGCACGTACGTTCAACGTGCGGAGCACGCACGTGCATCGTGCGTCGTCGGTAGAAGACGTGACTGCTGAAAAGTAGAAGACGTGACTGCTGAAAAAAATATAAGACTCAGGAAATTCGTACGTTGCACGTACGATGTTCGTACGATGCACGTGCGTCCATCGTACGTGTGAAAAAATGTAGCAAGAACGCAGAGAAAGTTTCTCATGGACTAAAAATGCTACGTCGTGTCTGCGTGCTCCAAAATCGGTACCGAGTCGGTACCGACAACATACGTTTTTGCACGTTTTTCCTACGTTTTTAAACGTACGAAGGGTGGTGACCACCGCTTTAGTGAGAACATGACGATCTTATCATTACGACCAACGCAAAGGCTGAGAGCATGAGACAAAAATTGGAATCTTTGGACGAATAGCAAACAAACACCAGATAGTAGCACATCACTAATTTTTTACTCCTGCCTATCTCACCACAGAAGTACGGTTAGGTAAAAACATAATATAGTTCTTTTTGTACCTTATGTCATCAGCCGAAGAGGACTTTCAACATTAGTTTTCAGCCATTGTTGAAGTAAAAATAAATTTTAAGGCAGAGATATACGATTAAATCACATGCAGCTGGAATTATTGATTTTTGTCTTCATTGAAATGAAAAGGCAATAAATCAAACCTGTGGTGAGATTTCATAACTGGTGCATGGTGCCTTTTCCTCCCGTTCTTGGAAACGAAACAAGGAAATGCTATAACTCTTTTTGCATATTAAAGACAACGAAATACACTATCAATGAAAATAGTTCTGAATTTCAAAACTATTTTAAACATTTGATTCATTCAGAGTACATACCCTGTAATTTGAATGTTTCAATAACGTACCTCCTTCAACAGGTTCTCTCTTGGGCATACTGGCAGGCTTTGTCCAATTACTGATGCAATTACTGCAATTTATTTCAATGCATTTGGATCGAATCTAAAATATAGAAACATGTATACTATATATAAGTTGAATTTATAAACAATAGTTGTTAATTGTAAATAAAAAGTCTGCAACTTAATCTGCTCATATTTATTTTATCCACATATTATATCCGGACAAAGTATATTTTAGGTTCCATCACAAATTAGAAAGATTAGGGTTTAGGGTTAGGGTTTGGGTTAGGGTATGCTTAGGGCCGCGTTAGGGTCGGGTCAAAGTTAGTGAATTCGGGTCGGGTCATATTTACTGAGTTAGGATGGGGTCATGGGTGACTCCTACTTGAATCCATGCGCACCAAGTTGACGAAATGAAATATTTTGAAAGTATTCCGTTATCATGTGAGCGATAGCATTCCTCAATAGAGGAATTGTCATTTGTCTCGGTAATGCAAAGGCGATTGTAGAATAAATGATTGGATTGTTGTATACAGAATTCAACAGCTTGAAATTCATGACGTCAAATTAGTATGCCATAGAAGCTGTATAATACCAGTACTTCTACATCTTTGAAAATGTGTAAAATGTATAAAGCTTGTCTATTTGAATTTCGTGATATGTTTATCAACGAGACTCATGCATTCAACACCATTACACATGTTAATAAAATTTTGTCTGCACGAATGGCGTTCTTAGAACGTTTTTCCTTTGTGTCTTTAACAATCTATTGTTACCTGTTCTTAGCTAATACATGTGATAGGTACTAGGACAATTTGTGATGATTCACCTCGAAAAGAGGGACTTTGCGACAGAACACTTTTCGAGAAACTGATGCAAATAGGCAGCAAAAAATAAAGAAAATAATGAGAATTTCCAGCAGATTTTCTGATGTAAAATTTATTCGCCTTGATCAATTTCAAAAAGTAAGGTGCCATTTTAAAGCTTAGAAAATGCTGCAACAGATGAAATGATAAAACCAAAATTGATATCATTTTCAAAATCCCCCCTTTCGGAGTGAGCCATTACATTTATGATCATCGCGGCGCAACCAGAGATGGTGCACCTGGTGCATGTTATTACCAGCATTATTTCATTTGTCGGTCGCCGAAGGTCGCTGTCTGCAAAATTTGTAGTTTGTACAAGATGATGTTAATATTATCAGAAAAATATAAAAAAAATCAGTAAATTGATATAGTTATTTAGTTGAAATTGAAAAGTAGAAAGGCAAAGATAAGAAAAAGATCAGTCTATAGCCTTTTTTTCCCGCTTGTTACTTTTTAGTTGGAAAAATCCATTGTCGGTTATTTGTGATTTGTGTGCACCACCAATTTTGAAAGTCTGGATACGTCACTGATGATCATGATTATAAGGGATAAAACTGAACAGCTTTGCAATTTCATGCGTATTTCCAAAAGGTTTACCTGAAAAGAGTAGTTTTGTGGCGAGATTTCATATCCCAAGTAAGCCTGGTTCACATTTTTTTGATGTCCAGATGTGACTACCTTGGTCATGTTGGTCTCTGTCTCGTTACCCATCCAGTATCTGATTTCATACTGTGTATCATTAGCCTTGCAACAATCAGAAGTTTGATGTTGCCATTGGATAGTTATAGATGTACTGGTTGCATTTGTAAAAGTAATATTTTCTGGTGTTGAAAGGTGGCAGTCATCTGTGGGATCGATGAGAAGGGAAAAAGTTAATTCATGCTTGTTAATTCATATACATCTAAATTTTATTAAGTTAATATAATCCCATTTTTTCATTTTTTGAATCGAACGTTATAACCATTTTGATAACAAACAGTGTTTAACCGCCAACATTAGTGAGACAATCTTCACGATCAATTCACATATTTCTTAGCATGTTTAGCAGCAATGCATCTACAATGTGGCTACACGGTCGTCAGATCAGGTTCTAACGAAACGTGTACTTGGGTCAGTGTTTCATTCTGGTATTCAATTGTAATGAAGCTTTTTGATTCAAGCAGTGCAATAGTTTGGTAAAGGGTGTATTGAGGGGGATAGTATTTATTAAAATATCGCGCTTTAACACTTAAGTGGTCAAGGTCCTCCACATGCCCGTTAGTGGTCAAGGGGGGAGGGGTCCATATGGACCCAACACCGAAAAGGCGCTTTCGCTAAGAAATTTTACGTTGACACTCTGGTCACAGGTAAAGTACTTCAAAAGAACTAAAATAAAGAAAAAATGGCGGCCAAAACAAAATTTTCTGTGTCGCATCAAAATTTTCCCGCCAAAAATTTGAAAACTCACTTCCCAATGGAATTTTCAATAAAATTTGGCTCATATTTGCAGTATGTAAGTACAAATTCATTCCTGAAATAAAATTTGAAAACAATTTGTTCGGTTACGATTTTATGGGCAAAACAAATTGGAAGAGCGCCCTCGAAAATGCTTATTTATGCTACTTAGCATGGGAAGGGGTGGGTCGATTTAATTGTTTTTGCCGCCAGGTGAAGGGTATGGTAAAGTTAGACAAATACATAGAGTGCCATGAAAAATTACTTTGCGTTTTTGCGCTGACGCGCAAAAACCAAATGTTGGGTCCATATGGACCCCCCTTGACCACTTAAGTCTTAACACTTGACCAAGGGGGTCCTAGGGGCCCTACCACAGGTTTTCGCGCGTAGCGCGAAAACGCGAAAAATTTTTACATCGCCGCTCCATGTAATTGTCAAACTTAAAAAATTCAAATCTCTCCAGTCGTTTTTGTGCTAATTAGCATAAAGTGATTTTTCGAGGACGCTGTTCAAACTTAAAAAATTCAAATCTCTCCAGTCGTTTTTGTGCTAATTAGCATAAAGTGATTTTTCGATGACGCTGTTCAAATATGTTTTGCCCATAAAATCGAAACCGAATAAAGTTTTTCTATTAATTTTATTTTTGCAATGTAATTGTATTTGCAATGTGCAAATTTGAGCAAAATTTCATGCGAAAATTCCTTCGGGAACACGGTTTTTGAAATTTTGGCGGGAAAATTTTTGATGCGACACAAAAAATGGTTTTTCGGCCGCCATTTTGAAACGGTTCATCCGATTTTCAAAATGTTTTCTGTATTTTGGTCCTTATTAATGCTTTATCATTGACCAGACTTTCAACGTAAAATTCATACCGGAAGGGTGTTTTTTTTTAAGGGGGAGTCGCTAGGATCCCACCCTTGGGCACCAACGGATGGGAAATAGCTTGGTCACTTAAGTGTTAAGATACCTTACAGTTTGAAAAGACCGATGCAAAACTATAAACATACATAAAGATTATGAAATTCAGTCTGAAATTTGAGAAAAAAATACCCTTACTGTAGAGGGGTCTATTTTTTCATACAAAAACTCTAAAAATGTGTTGGGCGGGCAAATGAATGGTCGAAAAAAAATGCCCAACCTGTTTTGATATAAACACGTGCACGTTGTAAAGTTTTTCACTGTTTTTGTTAACTGTGACCAAGCAACTGTATAACATTGCTATTTCGCCTGTCGACAACGCATACATGCTATCCGTTTTGGTTCATCACGATGCACATAAAGATGCACCGTCGTGTGCAGCTATTTTCCATGCAATGTGCACATTTTATAAGTGCTTGCTTAGCCATGCGTAAAATACTGGTATTTTACAAACTTTGTTGTTTTACTCTTATTTTAATGGGGAATTTTCTTTTGTAATCTAGATTAAAAGAACGTGCAACTTCACAATACATGCACCATACGGAATCCTTGTAGACCAAAGAATAGTGCATGTATTTCCATAAAACGTTACAACGTACAAAAAGAGGCACGTGTCCAGCTAGTTTCCATGCAATGTGCACATTTCAAGTGCTGCTTAGCCATGCGAAAAATAACTGGTATTTTACAAACCTGACTGACGTTTCACTCTTACTTTAACCGGGAATTCTCTCTCGTAATCTAAGTTAATAGAATATGAAATTTTAATGGATCGCATATCAATCTTTTTATTGTAAGCAATAAAAAGAATGTACAGAAAAGCAGGACATGGTTTAGTTTCACCAAAACACATGCAGGGTAGATAAAAACAACAACAAATAATTTAAGTATATACACAAAATGCAACACACAAAACACGAAATAGAGTTCTGGAAAAAAGGCCAAAGAAATGAAACCACAACACAGGAGAGACCTGAGAGAGATGAACTCAGCATTTAAAATGGGGACAATTTTCCCAGACGACATTATGCCGCGCATTCCAAATGGTAAAACTAGTAAGACGAGCGAGCTGACCGAGTTCCTTCTTTAAGGGTCTCACCTACCTTGTGGTTCCCTGGAAGATGGACTTGAGACGGTCTTCATTGTTCGGTGAGATCAACTTCCCACCTCAATGCAAAACAACTGGTGTGTGTTTTATAATTTAATACATGCACCTTACGGAATCCTCGTAGTTTTCAGTTTAAAATGTGGAAAATACTATGTGGTGCTTATTGAAAATGTATCATTTGATGAATTGTATAAATTACTTATGATAAAAAACAACAAAGGCAAAAACATGACGACAGTTTTTTTTTTTAATTTGACAAATAAGTTAAATTCCGTAAATCAAAGTAACACAAAATGTCCCTTTCATAAGGAAACATGATAAAACACCTATCCACAATCTTTGTAAAAAATGGAGCAAAAATCAGGCGTTCAAGAAAATGCATCCCCGTGTAGTCCCTATGCAATTTTGAATCACTAAGTGTCGTTTCTTGACTACAGGGGAACCAACATTGAGATAGCGATTGAGATTGAGGGTGCGATGATGAAATTCACTACAAATAAAAAATAAATAAAGGACAAAATTCAGGCGGCCTTAAGATCAGCTAATCAAAAAGGGCTAATATCAGTGCATTAAAATTTTCAAAATTGCGGCATCTTCATTTTGCTCCATCACATTGTGACAATGATTGCAGTTGCTTATGTTTTCTTGATGTCTGTTAATTCCTAGCCATGCTGAAATAAAAAAATATCCGGTTAAGCATTACATGAATCAGGAATGTATAGAAGAAATACACCGCAGACTGAAAATATATGACGTAAAAGTTGGTTAAGCAAGCAACTAAATGGGTCGTATGCACAAAAAGTAGTAAATGCTAATTACATTGAAATGTCAAGTAATTATCATGCACAAAATGTAGTATGTAGATGCTTAATACTTCAAGAATAATATTAAAATACATCAATTAATATAAAAACCAAGTTCCCGTACTAGAATTTATTTATGGTAGATATTTAAAAAATCTATTCTTACACCTGCAAGCAAAATGACTTGCGTTTAAGCAGCATGCAGGAGACCCAGCCAACCAAAAGAGTCATTAATCAAAATTCAACCTACCGTACTGTGTAGATTTATATTCAAAGAGGCACGTATAGCATTAAGTTCATTTTGTAAGTATACCAAAACATTAGGAGCACATATACTATTCGGTAACTGGAAGTGCTTCGGCGACCCATGGAGGATTCCATCTTAATACAGGAGAGGAAATATGCATTCATCAAAGCATAGCATCTTGATAACCTTGCTACTATTCTTTGTACACATGGTACAGTTGTGACAAAAGCAAAACACATAATACATATCCTGTTTCCAAGTGCATGGGTCTTGAGACCTATACGAGGTCCAAGACTTTTACCTGGGGACTTTAAAGGATGCATTACAAGGCAGATTCCAATTATATTGCGTTATCGGTACATCATATTGCACGTCTATCCGCATTGGACAACTTACGGATGAGTACAAACATCTGCTGTATAGTGCAACTTTGAATTCAAGTAACTTAAGATGCTGCTGGAAGGTTACGAGTATCTCTAGTAATTGTTCATCTATCCATGACAAAATTCTGATGTGTGGGTTTTATGGTCACAGCCCGAGGGGACCGCTCAAGATGGCAATTGGTACTCGTGTTCATCATAAATAATGACGTAAAAGGGTCCAATTTTGTACTGGTGGTGGCGTCTACGCTTATTCAAAAAGGGGTAGTTTTCAGCATAATTTACGCCATTTAGGGTTCTAAATTAGGCTAGTACCTTTGCCGCCAAGAGTCATTTTTCACTTAGAGTTGCTCTGATAAGTATTGTGCTGTACATGTTTTGAATAAAAAGTTCTTAAAACAAGAGAAAATAAGCTTTGCCTTCATGTAAATGAATGAAACACTTCAATTGTATACTTCTTAATACCTAATTTGTTAGCAAATGGTCATTACAGACTTACGCCATTTAGGGGTGCAATTTGCTATCAAACATTACGCCATTTAGGGTCCAATTTTGAGATGCTCTGACGAGCATGAGTACCACTTTACTTACTAGAGCGGCCCCCGGAGTCACAGTCTGTAACTGGAGGAATATGGTGTTCCGACGGTATTTGTTCCGCCAGTATTTTTCTCCGTATTTTATTCCGAAAGAATATCACTCCGAATGTTTATTGCTCCGACATTATTTTTAGGTTGATATACCGAATTTTCGGAGAAACAATCCGTCGGCACAAATATCCATCGGAGTTAAAATACTGTCGCGTCAATTATCTAGATCGGTGAATTGAACTGTCGGGGCAAAAATGCGTGTCGGATTATATTTTTTCGGAACAAAAATCTGTCGAATTGAAGACTGTCGGAACAAAAAAGAAAAGAAATGATCTGTCGGAGAAAAAACTCTCGAAGCAGAAAGAAAAAAAGAAAGAAATTGTCGGATCAATTATATGTCGGAAATACCAAACTGTCTCGTTTCCCTCGGTTGATGCCCCCATTTAGGTATGTAAAAACAGTGGAAATAGTGCCAACTGAACAGCAGTTGGAACTTTGGATGGAATAAGTGATTAAAAAGATACGTAAAATAAATGGAAAATGGGATAAAACCGGTTTGTTACATTATCAACATCCAAAGGTGCGAACAAGTAGGCTATATGTACAAGACTAAAGAGCACAATTTAAATCACCCTTGGAATCTGCGAATTAGGACCCATCGTATAAGAGGTGTCAAACAATGGCATCAAAAGACCGTTTTAGTTAAAAAAAGGACAACAGAAGATACGTCAAACATGTCAAATGACAACTTTATACATGCAGGATACGTGTAAATTAACAATTTGCGTTTTTATTGCTTGTTTTATTTTACTTTTCATCAAGGGTATATCTCATAAACATTATGCAATACGATGAGGGTTCTCTTTACTCAAATATCAACTAAATGAATTTCAAGTTCCACTTTTAAAAGTTATTTCTTGTGAATGTTCACAGCAAATCCAGTGAGTGCCAAGATAGCGTGGTATAATTTAACTATAAGTCTATTTGCTGTTGTTGCATCCGAATCAACTTTAACTGCTCCAGTAACACCAGTCGTTGAAGCTCAAGTGTGGTCAGATATTTGGTTTCCTCAGTCTCTGGGAGAGCTTGACCGTTATCAACATCCTCAGCAGTAACACTTGATGCATCCAAGCACTTTGTAGAACCTCTAACGCTGATTCCTCCTGCAAAGAAGAAGCAAAAAAATATATATATATATAGCACATAGGACATCACAACGTTGTGATGCACCGTGGACTGGATGCTTGTCTTGAAAACGTAATTGGTTTGATTTCAATAATATTGCGTCTTTTTATGCTTTATGTTTTTTAAGTGAGCATATTTGTCTTGAGAATCGTATACAAATTAATTTTACACAAATGTACGCCTTGTGTAGGGAGAGATTTAAGGTCTATATGAAGAGGCCGAATTCATAAAGGTAGCAATTACTTTTGTGTTAAGCTTTTACTTACATCTAACATAAAAGGAAGCGATGACTTGCATGAAAAAGAAACCACATAATAGCCAATGCAATTGCTGAATTCTTGACAGTAAAATGTGCGACATACTAGCATTTACTTAAAATACGGTACTTTATAAAAATGGTTTAAGTATATTAATAATTATGAGCAGCAATTTGCTGCTTCGTGAACATAGAATACATAAAACCAATTTTTGTGATGAAATCGTTTTACTTACCGAAAGTTTATCAAATAATAATTATTGTTGGTGCATCCATGGTCATCAGCGATAGTGCTTTTTCGGTTACTGTCGTTATTGACAATTTCCTGGTATATCAGCAGCCAGCTATTCCCAAATTGTATGCTAATCGTAGCAAAACGAAACCGATGCAAAGATTTGCCTTCAGACCGTGGCAAACGTTTTTTCGATTGAGACACGCATCGGATTTAAAAGCTTTTAAGGTAATTACTAAACCTAGATCTTCTGTTTTTCCAGTAATTCATTCATATGGCTTAATTTTATGAATATTTTTAACTAATTCACACAAGCAATAAAATAAAAATCACTTATTCATATTGCTTGTTGGCAATTGCCACTTTTATGAATTCGACCAATAATGGTCCATTGAATTGATCAGCAACATGGATTTGGTTTGCTGTAAAAAGATAAAATTACGCATATCAAATCCAGCAAATAAATGCTCTCAAGTTTACAATAACTTAGGAAATGGAAAATTGTTTTGCTCTTACTTTGAATATTTACTCAATGCTTATGCATACGACCCATTTAGTTGACATTTCTATTAAAACAAACACCTTCGTCCTTTAGAGGGAAAATGATATATAAAAAGGTACAATACAAAGAAATTGCTACAATATCACGAATATTATCTCTTCAGAAAACTTGTTGCTTTTTCAAATTAGTCTTACCTGTACTCTGAATTGGATCGAATGTTTCTGTTGCTTCAGAAGTAGTGATATCTTCGACCGGAAATGCTTTGATAAAACAAATATAAAAAATATAAACATATTAAAACTATTCAATGCCACAATTCAGGAAATTTTATTTACACAATTACTATATGTTACCATGATTACATAGATGCATTCTTAAAGAACAATCTTGTTATTGGGTTATAGCATCGCTAATTAATACTGTTCAAGCCAGACATAAAAGCTCTTTAAATTTCTTCATGGTTTACGATATTCCATATGAATATTTTATAACTTACGTTGAGTATTCAGTACTACATTAGTAAAGGTATGTCCGTATATATTTTTAGCCACACACTGCAACACCATCGTGTCTTCGACCATAGCGTTGGTAACAACAATTTCATCTTCTACGACTTGAACTCTTGGAGTAATTTCTGACATTTAAAAAAAAGATTTATGGAAAATGATTAACACTGTTTCTATATAAATACTTAATTCATACATTTAGTAAAATCGTTCATGATAAAAAAAAAAGTAAAATAACTTTTCAAGCATAACAGCACATCGACTTAAACTGCGTATCGTTTTGTTCTATTGGTTGTAAATTTTCGTACTTGCAGCACAGTTAAAACTCTACACAAATTTTAAGGGTACTTTTTCGGACCCTATAGAATTTCGGTTCAGAATTTGAATTGGCTTTTAAGACTGACTGCGAGATATATTACTCTGCAGCAAATATAAAATGAAAGCGAATTTCTTTTTGATTGGACAATATATTTCGTTCTTCATTTAATAAGCTCTCGATTTTGTCATTATTTTTGCCAATGGTGTTGTGTGCATAGATGGTATTTTGCATTTGAACATGATCATTTTGCAGTCACTGCAGTGTAGCGTCTACTTACCATCGTTAAGTATTGTATTCCCATTCGATAACCATTCTATTGTTGGAGCAGGATCGCCCTGTGGAAGGCATTGGATACTAGCGCTATCACCCGGTGCTATTCTGATGTTGGATTCCTGGTCTGAAGACCAGTATGGTTTCGCTTAAAAAATATAAGTAACACTTTATTGTAACATAGAAGTACTTCATCTCGATAAAGGTATACTAATTAACTAATACCTTCACTTGCTCATTAGGGATGTTGGTAAATATTCTATTTACGGAACAATCTGGATTATAGCAAAAGACTACTGCCACAACGCTTAAAAACCGACCTTATCCGTTAAATAGCTTTAAATGTCATTGAGCTGTATAATTGATGAGTTATTCTAAGTATTCTATATGTAAAGGATCAAGTTTCATTTGTTTGGATTCATGAAATGATATTCTAATTGGAATTAGTCACAATGATGTTTCGAAAAATCAAATGGTTGAAATGGTCTATTCTGCAGATAGCTTCAGGATATGTTATGCATCTGTCCTTAGAGCCAAAATCAAATAAAACGGACGAATGTTGCTGGATTAGTCTCATTGTCCGGTATACAGCTTCAGATGTTTCCTGTCTTGCAGCGCCCAAATTTCAAGACATATTAAAGTTGTGGTGATATATTTAATTTTGTTATCGATGATAAAAATGATCGTTCGACATAACCACTGCGAGATTAAGTTCTGGCCAGTAGTCAGCTGTCAAATGCGTATGTTTTGTTTCATTGCGTCAAAAATTATATAAATCTTATTAGTTAACCTACGCCTTTTGTAACAATTTGATTGAATAAAGATCATTTAATTTGAACATTAGATTAAGTACTTTAAATTCAAACTTTGTTCCTCCCGTTTCTCTGTTCCATAGACGTGGGGAATAAGTCTGAGTCCAGTGCTAAGCACAGAAAGAGCAATTGCATATCCTGAATATGAGAGTAGTGGCGGGAGTAGTGGCCACATGTTATGTGCACTGTTCAGTGAATATATACACTTACATTTCACTGTCAATGTCACATTACTGCTATCAGAATTTCCATTACTATCAGCTTGGCATGTGTAGGTACCGGCATCTTTGAATTGCAAGGTATCAAAGACCAATGCCAGTCCATCCTGGTTGACATGACTTCCAATATTTTCCCCATGACGCAACCATGTCACAGCAGGTGTAGGCCTACAAAACAAACAACGCAAGGTAAGTAATGGGTTGTGATTAATACTTGCTCCACAGTTAATACAAAGGTCTAAAAATACTCTTCAGATCAACCATAATGCATGCACAAGTGGGGCGTTTTCCTGAAAGAATCAATTCTACATATGCTTTCTGTGTCTCAAATATTACAGGCGGCACACCACAAAATAGCTCCCCATTGACTTACTGTACAAAATGGCTTTCAAAGAACACCCGAGAACTCATTAATAAAGCAACTGGTTTCTTCAACACTGGCTTTTCTTAATTGATTATGATCTCTTTTAACAAAAAATGATGAAAAATAAACACCATCAATGCAAATTTTTCGAGATACCGTGCGTTGAAGATAACACCGCCCCATCACCGAGAGCCACGTTTCGTATTTCCCAATTCTCTTCCATTTTTTGAGAATAGCCTTAAAAGTTTCCCAAAGTACTCTGGAGATCAAACATGGCATCAGAACAACTTTAAATAAACCTAAATCTATGATTAGATCAAAATATACACTAAACAAATTGCCCTTCTACACTTTTTGAGTTCTTCATTTTAGAAGGACCCTGCAAGAGCTTTACATTGTGAAGTTAAGTCTTAACAGAGCAGATTTTATAAGAAGTTTTGTATGCTTTACACAAACTACCAATGCTGCTTGAGTATTTTTGTCGAGTTCATATGACTGTGATTTTTTCAACTTATAAGTATTTGATCTATAGTTACCCCTATATGAACTCAAACAAATGACTACATAATTGTTTTTCCCTAAACTATCAAGAGAACACAGAAAAAACAAAAACCGAAATATACGTTAAATTGACCCACTTGAATGAACTTGAACTGAAGAACCTTTATCTTGTTTAATTAGCACTTTGTAAAGTATTCGGCATCTATTTTTGATATCAAATTTCTCCTTTTCTAGTTGATAAGCAAATTATTTATTTTTTGCAAATCTTATGAATTTAACATTTTTATACTTAAGCTCAATAAAATTCTCCAAATGCTAATCACTTTACGCTAGATGAGTAAAGAAGGCATGGAATTCGAGGCTGGAAAACAAAGATTAATATTCATTTAATTCAATGATACATTTTCATAATTCCCTCTCATTAAATTTACCAAATGATTTTTTCAAGAATGTAATTAGATTAATTTGATAGAACCTGAAATTTTGGTGTCTTCGGTCTTTGTATTCCAGATACCAACACACTCATCTGGAAATTGAAGAACTTAGACACTTCAGAGTCTACACTCTTAGAAGGCCAGGATCAAATATACGAGTAGTTTTCCGGATCATTTTATTTTGATCCTTTAAGGATCACTTTTGATCACCGGGATCATTTTTTGATCCGGTTTTAGGATATTTTATTTAGATCCTTTTTTGATTACAATATCAAAGGTTAGATCCGTATTTCTGGATTACTTTGATACGGAAAGGATGAGCTCATATTTGATACCGCGTTTGGATCTAACGTGATCTTTTGTTTAATATTTGAATACACCCCATATCCACTACATAGCCGGGAATGTATACAATGGTATAAATACGATGATTTCACCACACTTGACAGCTGCCTATCCCGTGGCCGAATGGTTAGAGCCTTGGTCTCATAATTACATGGTGGGTTCAAACCCTGCTAGGGTCACTTCAGTGTGATGTTTTTAGGCTGATCTTTTTTATAAGAAATATTTGATCCTTTTTTCGTATCAAGAATTGTGATCCTTATTTTTGGATCACTTTGATACTTAAAGGGTAAGCTCATATTTGATACCTAAAAAGGATCAAAATTGATCCTTTTTGTCTCATATTTGATCCTTCCTTTCTAAGAGTGTACGGTCTTGGTTTTCCAGATACCAACACACTCATCTGGAAAACGAAGACCTATTAAAGACACTACACGCCGTGGCTCCGGTCTTCCATCTTTGTTGTCCAGACCCCATGGGAATCACTAAAGATGACGAACATTTTATGCATGGAAATCCCCAACATATTTTTAGCTTAAGTAAACCATTTTTTAGAGAGTGTGCCACATTTTTTCAATAGCCCAAAGATAGGAATAAGGAATATAGTTAAAGGCATAGTTACCTGCCGGTGGCTATACATTCAAGACGTTGCTTATCTCCTCTCAGACCAGTCATGTTTCTTGGAGGACTAATTAGGATGGAAGGATTACGGTTACGTATCGAAGAATCCTCGACATCTATTGAAATATTGATGTTATAACATGTATAAGTTAACATTATATTGATATTAATTATATTGACCACTGAACATTGATATGAAAGGTTTTAAGGTAAATTATCTTATGAAAATCTTGTAAATGTCAAAACAAAAGAGGAATTTAAATAATATCTTTAGCTTAATGGCTTCACCTTTTTAAACCACAACATCGTTTTACCCCTAGACTCTATCCAGTGGGATTTGAACGGGTCCTGTCGGCCCTGAACAGTGAGTGCCAATATGTAGCCCAAATTTCAACCTGAGTGTTGAATGCGACATAAAAATACTTAAGTCAATAGTGTAGAAGTGTATTCAAAAATATTTAAAAAAAGTATTTGAAAGAGAAATTAGGCGAATAAAAATACCATTTTATAGCTTTTTTCATTTTGAGTATATTTTGACCTTTTTGGGGTCAGTTAAAATGAAAACAATTGCAACGAATGGCTATGGTACCTGCCAAAATGACTGGGAATTAAGTAGGAATCTTGTCGTATGCATGTCTGTTTAGATACGGTACTATATCTGTATAAGCACAAATAAATGTTATCTTACCATTGACAACCAGTTCTGTCGGATCTGAAAACTTAGTAGAGCTGTCACTATTTTCTGCATTACATCTGTAATCTTGATCCTGGTCACTTATCAGTACATTAGCAAAATACAGATCCCCAGTTTTGTTGTCCACAGTCACTCGATTATCCAATTTTACAAGCTTAGGCTTTGCGTTACTCGGTCCAGGTGTGGTCCAGGTCAGTTTTGGTGGAGGGGATCCTTCAGATGGTTTATCACATCTTAGAACTACAGATCCACCTTCATCAGCTGATTCAGATGTTTGACCTTTTGGTTTAAAGTCACCGAGGTCTAAGTAAAAAATATAGAATTAAAAGTACCGTACCGATAAGTGGCATTGTTTAGTCACTTTTTTAAACTACATGTATGCATATCTGATGGACTCGTGGTGAAGAAAAAGTAAAAGTAAAGTACAGTAAAGTATACGCTGACAACTCTTACGCAACATTAGTTTCACGCTTTACTCCGTTATGGTCTATGGTAGGCGGACTACCATTTCACCATGGACCAACAATTCTGTCAACTTACATGGTATGATGACATTAAACTCTTGTAGAGCAGTACCACAGTCATTTGTCGCATGACAAATGTAGATTCCTTCCCCATCTGCCTTACGTATGTTTAGCCTCCTGTCGCTCGAGTTAGAGATAATCTGACCTGTAGAGCTAGTCGAGTTCCACCAGGTAAATCTAAGATTTAATAGAATAAATTTATAAATGAATATTTCAAATAAATACTTATCCATTCTTTCTCTTCCCAATATCCACAAATACATTTGATGATTAAACCTCCTACTTCACCCACCGGAAATCCCCCTCCCCCGGATAATTTCAAGACCAAACTGGTCCCTTCATCAGTGGGTGGATGTTGTGAGTTGCCCTGGTCATTATTTTATACGAAAGTGGTTTCGAGACATTATCAAACAAAGGATTATGATAAAGATTTGGGCAGCGAAGTGAGACAATAGAAACATTTAGTTTGACATATCAACAATTATTATGCAGTCATGTTGTGCAATATCATTATTGGGTAAACGAATTTGTAACGTTGATGTTTAGATCCGAACCTGATGATAGTGTTTTACATATCGCTGGTCGAGAACTTTACCATCAGGTCACATTGTACCCAATAGCGATGTTTATTTCGCTATGTTCATTTGTCTAAATATTAATTGCAATGTCAAATATGTTCAATCAAGTAATCAAGGGAATATATAGAAAATGTACTATAAACAAGAATCTACCTTTAATTATGAAAATTGAAACACGATTCCAGCATAATAGACACACAACAAGTGCCATTAGCTTACGTTTCACCAAAGGATGACATATAGCATTTGAGTTGCAGTACATTTTATACACCATTGGTGTAACAATGTATCAGTGGGGATGTACCGCAGATATGCTTCGAAATATTCATAAAATATATGGTGTTAAAATATTTTTCTTTCTCCATTTTTTTTACTCATCTGTTGGTTTAAAAACATTTAATTTTCGACTCTCTTGAATAACCATCAATTATTGAAAATTGATCACCTGTGTTGAACTTATACAATGTTTTCCCGTGCGATCAATCTACCAGCTTCTATCAGATATAGGCCCCTAGACTTTTTCCACAATTATCAGATATCACCAGAGACAGTGTTTTGAAAATCAAATCATAATGAGTGTTTACTTTTTTCAGTGTTCAAAGGGATTTTTATGTTTTAAATAAAATTACAAATTGTGTATTTTCGTTTGACGTGCATGTCAGATGAACGATTCAACAGAAACCATTTAAGGATAAAGGGAATCCATCTGCTCAGGAAAATGTGAATCCTAACTATTTTTTAATCATGAAAAGATAAATATTTTCCACTGCATTTGCAGGGACTCGAACCATGGATTATGGCAGGGGTTAGTCATGCATTGCGAAGCGAGGGATCTACCGCTGAGCTATCAAGGCAGCGTTGAAATCGTGAACTAAAATCTAAAACATAAATATTAGGATGCCGTATTTTTCTTTTGTTTACATAAAAATTGCAATTGGAATGCTCAATTTGAAAGTAAATTATGCGAATGCGTATATCAGACAAAATGTAGATAATGTAGATACTTAAAACAGGCAATTCACAGCTCAAACAGCGCGAACTTAGAGTCGTAATTCACGTCCGGTTTTTCTGGCAAAACAACGCGGGTTTGTTAC
>JXSR01S021665.1:0-10353 GCA_000969725.1 Ophiothrix spiculata | reverse complement strand
CATTCTTTCATACGTGCTTGCATTTTTGAGAAAAGTGAGAAAATGTGTCATTTTCTAATTATTGTCGGGGCCCGACAGTAATTACAACACAGTAGTCTATGGGGTATTTCAAAATGCTGAAAAGCCTGTAACTTGAAAATGAACGGTCGGAATCATTTGAAATTTTCAGTATATGTTTATGTTGTACTCTTTTCTTTATTTAACTAGAAAAGAGGCCTCATCAAAATCATGAATTGCACCTTTAAATGCTCTTCAAGCCAGAACCGATCAAAACATAATTAAATACATCTAGTGTGTTGGGGTTTGCGTGTATGCTTCATATAATTGCGAAAGAAAAGAACGATTTAACACATGGTTTTTGTCAAACATAAAGTAAGTTCATCAATTATTGTATTAAACTTATTTGGAAAGTTTTCATTCTAAATATAGAGTACATTATAACAATTTGACAAATGTGACCTATGTTTGTTGACTACTACCGGCACTTTCTTGATATGAAATATATCTTTTTCTTATTGTCTTTTAACTTGATTATTATTTATTAAATTAATAGCTAAAAATACCTGAAACTATTTACTGGAATCAATACACAACTTAAAAAGGTTATTTAGATTGCAATGGGTCATATTTTCCTCATTTACTTTCTATATATAGCTCCACCATCTGTTAAGTTCGTTAACTAATTTAGCTAAAGCATAAATTCAATTATCATCAATGCATATATCTTATGTTGGTGCTAAATTAAATAAAAAGAGCAGGACTTTAATAGTATATAAAGTCAGATTAAAGCATGTGGGAATTTAAAGCAAAATTTTACACCGCCACTCTAAAGGGATGCCCAATTTAGGACACACAGTCATATGCAAACATTTGTTGATGCTTATCATATTTGTACTTTTTCCCTAAACTATCAAATTTTACAATATTTGGCACTGTCCGAGTTACGTTGACCTAATAATGAATAAGAGTAACTCGGAGGGTTTAATTTGATTATCGAACTAATCTGAGCTAAATTATTAAGAAAAATCGCAAATTACACTGTACTTTGGAAGTGAACTGTAATGGCTAATTCCTCTATGATATACTTCCACTTCCTAAATTGTTTAAAACAAGGGTCAAGAAGTAAACTTAGGCATGTTAAGGTTGTATTTTAAAGGTACTTGGGTGTGTACGTGTGTGTACACAAATCCCAACTTAATTAAGCAGCGAATATAAATTACATTTGAGAACTTGTAACTATCTGTTTTGACTTAACCTTTCTCTTGGCATACCCAAAGAACCTTCCCATCATGCAGTTCTTCGAATGGATTTTTGACGGAAACTAGTTTCAAGCTTTAGTGATGAATATTGCACAAAATGCAAGGTTGCAAAACCGGTAATAATAAGGTATTTTCAACACTAAAGTTTGAAACAATTTTCTGTACAAACATCTCATTGGAAGCAAGGCATGATGGGAAGGCCCTTGACCTATTTATTAATGATATAAATGTGAGTACCCTGCAAATGTCTACTTTGTACAGTTCACTGCATAATGCACGTAATGACCCTTATGGTTAACTATAACATATAACATGCCGCATAAGACTTAACTTTGTAATCCGAATCCAACTAACCTCTTTACAATGGTTTTATTCATACAAATTTCATTCTATTTTGAGGGGTTAATGCAAGGGTGTCTCCTAAAACCTGATATGTTCAAAATGTTAGCAGAAACTTTTGTGTAACATTAAAATAATTGAATTAGGACTTTGACGTTTTGAGTTGCGACGTTTCACGTCTCATCCGGGAAGCTCCGAGACGCATCCTGAAGTCATCTGATGATCGGATGACTTCCGTGCATAGACTACTTTCGTATGTTCCACAATGCCTAGGCCCACTAGACTGTATCCTGCGTCGTCGACCGGCCGGGCGCACTACTGATCACTGGCCAGTGACGACTGTAAAAATAATGGTCATAAAAATGGAGCACTTTGGCTCATTAATATGTAATAGTTTGAATGACGATTGCAAAAATGAATAAAACATATATGAATATTATTGAGTAACTTCCAAATTTGGAGACGGGTATGATTGAAATAATATAAACAATAAACAAGCCGTGAACATGCTCGCTCAACAATGAAATTAACCATGAATAATATACAATAATAATTATATGCAAATGAGGTAAACAAACTTTTCTCAAAGAATTTATGAATATTTAAGTTCAGTTTCTTTCCAAGGCGTGTTTGGGTTATTAATGGCTTGTTAACGTTACGCCAGCGAGCGATAGATACGAACATGATTAAGAGGCTATGTTACCAAAAATTGGTAACATTGTGCTCCAAAAATTGCATGTTATTTTGTCAGTCGCCAAATAGCCAGACCGGAACCGGAAGTATGGCGCCCTCAGCTATTTGGTGACTGCGGAGTCAGTCTACTAGGCCCACTAGCATTCCACTCATCCTATGGATAGATAGGAAATGCCTTCTTGCGTGTTCTATATTATGTTAACTCATCACCTAAAGCTGAACTTTATATAATCTGTAAATTGGTTTCCCAGACACGATCATGTACAGTGAGTTTTATTGAGGTTTGATATACCTAAGTTGAGCTCTACTAACATCCACGTGTAAACACTATTGCATATGCTTTATATTTCAGCTAATAAATTGTTCATCAGAGTGTCCAAAAATTAACTGCATATTTTTAAATGTTAATAACTTTATAACCAAGATTCGTATTACAATTCTAGACATATGTATTGATAGAGAAGACTTGTAGGATTATTTTGGTGCCAAACATTATGCAATCAGTACCTTCTAAGATAGTAAGATGGTGGTCTGAAAGTTCAAAGTGGTTGAGCCACTGTACCATCCAGTGGATTCATTTGAATTTACTTGGGGTGTAGTATCATTTTGTTCGGTTAACCCCGGGTCTATATTGTTATATCTATTTCGTCCTCGAATGCCTTGATGTTTTAAGCATCAATTAAGTAAGTCAATTCTTAACTACAAGTTGTGCTGTTTTTATCACCTCTCTTGACATAGCCTATCTCTACTCAAGGGTACACTAAGTTGATTACGTTAAACCCTTGGCTCATACGAGGGGTGTTCAATAAGTTCGTGGCCTGAGGTAGAAGGAGCTATGCAGTTATGAAAATATATTATGTAGATCGATCGATCAACTCAATTGGTGAATATTTGGAAAGTTCCAACATATCCGCTTTTGTTTTTATCTTAAAGATTGTTAGAATTTGCCTATTAGAGGTTTCAAAGGTCTACAGTTAAGCATTCAAAGTCGATAAAAATGAATTTTGTTATACCAAGAACTCTCCTTATCCATCTTCTCTCTGTTGAAATCTGAAGCCCAGTTATTTTCATGCTTGTGACTTGAAAGAGTAATCAAGTTTTTTTTTATCCCTTGACACCCTTTCTTTGTTTTTGTGTAGCGCCACGGAGAAATATTGTAAGGAAAATTCAAATCAATTAAATCATGTTGTTTCTTCAGTTTTCAAGGCAAATAACCAACTCACGGAAACCCCTATCTGGCACGTTTAAAGTTTCTAAAAATATAAACGTTAACAATATACTCACATGAAAGTTTCCGTCAATTGCACATAACATATTAATACAAAAAAAATACATAGCGCATCTCCTTCTACCCCCGGCCAGGAACTTACTGAACACCCCTCATATTTATAAGTATCCATTTTTTTTCAAAAACAAATTAAAACATCTGGATGAATGATAAAGATATGCCCAGTCCCTTGAAGATATAAGCGCGAATAAAGTGATGGTAAAGGAATGTATTTAAAACGTCTGGCAATATTGCAATTTATACTCAATGGGATTAATTAGATTTGGTTAAAGGCACACAATTCTACGAAAAGGTCCCAGATGTTATTCCTCGGTTGAATGAAATGGCATATATTGCCAAACAAAGGTAAATATCGGGGTAAATATCATCAAAACAAAATTCTTATTATGCCCATGGATATCGCTGATAGGTCTGATCAGTACTGGGTCTGATGATCTTGTTTTATTTTAATTTAACAAAAGTTAGCAGAGGTCGTTGACATGTTCTCATCCTGTATTCATATCTTCTCTAGACACATTTCTTATGTTTATGATAACGACACAACAATCAGTCAATGAAACATTACCACATATCGAAATGTGGTTATGTTATATATTGGTAGAGGGCGTTGAGATAATGCCTAATGAAACGTCCGTTAGGGATTGAAAAAAAAAACACGTCTTCTTGCGCAAGTGTAACCAAACCACTAGCAATGCCAATGCGATATTCTGTTTCGTATTGTTACACTACTCAAATTACGCTTAGCAAGTAACCACAACAATACAGCCCGGGGGCACTGTTGTTTGAAGCGGACATTTATTCATTTTGTAACAACATTTCAAAATTTAGTCACTAAAAGTTGAAAAAGTTGTACAAATAGCTGTGATGTATTGCAAAATAAAGTTTTTAACCTATTCTCAAAGTTAAGTTCACTTTGGTTGCAATTTAAATACTTTAAAGGCTATTCTTTTGGTATTTTAAATGGATTCAGATTTGTGCCAAAAAAGAGGGCGCTATACATATTTCAATTTATTGATTATCCTTGATTATCGATTATGCTTTTGATTTGTGAAGATTTTGGTTGAAAATGATGAGGAAACTGTTCTTGACGTCAGATATTTCATTTGCATACCTAATTTTGGTTGTACATAACAAAATATCCCTTCTACATCTTGAAATAGATTTTTATGAATAGCGCCATAAGTACCCTTAACAAGCTTTGGATAAAATTACTAACAATGGAGGTACAACTGTGACATTCGTCAAAAGTTACACAGTGCTATCCAGTGTGCTTTACATGGTGCACATTTGAACAATATTGTGCACTTTACCGATACAAATTACTTCCATGACATTCACAGTGTTTAAAAACCACGCCAACGTTTTCGATCTGTATTTTGACATTAGTCTCTTGCTGAATTATGTATGGTACATGTGTAGCAGGACAACGTTTACTTGCCGTTACGTGGTTTGATGACACTCGTCTGTGGACCACTGCGATGATGTTGCAATTATCTGGAAATGTATCTCACACGGTACCGTGCATTTAACAAGCATTCAATACCCGTGCGACGTGTTCTAACTCTCATGAATCGAAAAGTTAACAAAAGCGAGCGGAAAATAAAGAAATCCCAAAATAAAAGATAATGATAAGAATACCGATAAAAATTTTGTTCTGCGTCTAATGAACTGGTAGTGGCCAAAGTGGACAATGTTTGGTTTATTTTGGGATTGATTCATCGTTCTCTTTATTGCCAATAGTATGATTCGCGTTTGAGCCCACGAAATTACATTACATAATGTATAAAATAGGCCTGTAGGAAAGAAGGATACCCATCATTTCCCACAAACAAACGGGAAATATCATCTCGTGTGTTCACCCTGGAATAAATCAAGTACAATTCTAGTACACATTCCTGAGGTGCAAATTTGGAACACAAATTCGAGTACAAATTTGTGTACTCGAATTGTACTTAAATTGTACTCGAATTGTACTTAAATTGTACTCGAATATGTGTTCCAAATTTGCACCTCAGGAATGTATACTAGAATTGTACTCGATTTTTTCCAGGGCATGCATCACTTACAGCTGAACTTCACATTTTTCATCTTGTAAAGTGCTTTCCCAGACACTCATTTAACATGTTTAAACGTGTTCTACTATAAAGATTAGACTTATTAAGGTTTGAAAAATAACATCCCTGGTAAAAATCGCGTACAGTTTTAGAACAAGATTGGAATATGCACATTTGGAACATCATTCGAGTACACTTTAAGTACAATTCTAGTACAAATTTAATGTTTCAAATGTGCACATTCCAATCTTGTACTAGAATTGTAATCGATTTGTTCTAGAATTTTACTCGATTTCTACCAGGGATTCCAAACATATTGGGTCTGTCTAAGTTACTCCAGCGAATTGTAGTTAAGCTTTCCAAAACAATTTTGTGTCTTATCCGATCAACTTACAATGATTTTAGAATCTTCCACGGTGTTTCATCACACCCTGGCTTCAAATCTTACAGACAATTTCTAATGTATGTGATTTCACATGAACAACACAACATGACATAGCCACATATCAAAATGTAAGGAGGCTTGATTTAGTTTACTTTACAAACTTTTTGCTATATAGGGTAACGCCTGAAATCGATTTAATTTTTGCTGATATCACGCTTTGCTATTAAGCATGGAACGTCTACAGCTACGTCGAATCATACTTTGGTCATATTATTTTATAAGTGAGATGAGAGGCCTACTTTTGGAGTTAAAATTTTGAATACTATTGACACTATAATATGAAGACAGGTGCTACCTCTCGGGAAACAAGGGTGCCGCGGTTTGCAAGAACCTTTACACAGTCTTGTGAGGTAAAAAGACAGTTAGGAACAAAACTTTCAAACATTTTTTTTCTCAGAAATGGTTAAAACAGAAATATTCGGTCGTTAATTCGTTATTAGAACCTCAACTACAGTAGATCTACTAGCATTAGCACCAGCAATTCAATTGGGGGGGGGGCAAACGGGAGGGGAAGACCAATTTCTAGTGGGGTGCAACAAATTTGACGCCCAGGCGAATTATATAAGACACACTGAAGCAGAGCTTGCAGGCTTATCTTAGAAGTATGTTACAAATTTTAAGCTCTTTATTTAAAGCGTATGTTTGACACTATAATATGAAGACAGGCAAAGACAGACAAATTGACAAAATACTAGCATGACTAGTACATATCTGCTTTTGTTTTTATTTTAAAGATTGTTAGAATTTGCCTGTTAGAGGTTTCTAAAGTCTACAGTTAACAAATGGTTAAGCATTCAAAGTTGATAAAAAAAACCTGAATATTGTGATACCAAGAACTCCACTTATCCATCTTCTCTCTATTGAAATCTGAAGCCCAGTTATTGTCATGCTACTTGAAACAGTAATCCCTTTCTTTGTTGAATTTGTTTGATGTAGCACCGCGGAGAAAGATTGTAAGGTAAATGCAAATCAATTAAGTTACGTTGTTTCTTCAGTTTTTAACGCAAAAATCAACCCTTGGAAACCCCTATCTGGCACGTTTAAAGTTTCTGAAAAATAAAAACGTTAACCATATGTGATGACTCACCCCGAAAAGGGTGACTTTGCGACAGAACACTTTTTGAGAAACTGATGAAAATAGGCAGAAAAAAAAGAAAACAATAAGAATTTCCAGCATATTTTCTGTTGTAAAATTTGATCGCCTTGATCAATTTCAACAAGTAAGGTGTCACTTTAAAGCTTAGAAAATGCTGTAAAAGAAGAAATGATGAAATCAAAATTGATATCATCTGCAAAGTCCCCCCCCCCCTTTCGCGGTGAGCCATCACATATATACTCACATGAAAGTTTCCGTCAATTGCGATGCATGACACATAACATATTAACAAAAAAATACATAGCGCATCTCCTTCTACCTCAGGCCGCGAACTTATTGAAACCCCTCATAATTACAAGTATCAAATTCTGTTGAAAAACACTGAATTAAAACATCTGGATGAATGATAAAGATATGCCCAGTCCCTTGAAGATATATTAAAGCGCGAATAAAGTGATGGTAAAGAATGTATTTAAAACGTCTGGCAATATTGCAATTCATACACAATTCCAATGGGATTAATTAGATTTGGTTAAAGGCACGAAATACTCCAAGAAGGTCCCAGATGTTACTCCTCGGATGGAAGAAATGGCATATATTGGTAAACAACGGTAAATATCATCAAAACAAAACTCTTATTATGCCCATGGATATCGCTGATAGGTCTGATCAGTACTGGGTCTGATGGTCCTGTTTTATTCTAATTTAACAAAAGTTAACAGAGGGCGTAGACACCTTCACATCCTATATTCATATCTTCTTCAGATACGTTTCTTTAATATGTTTATGATAACGACACAGCAATCAGTCACTACAGCAGTCAGTCACTAAAACATTACCACATACCGAAATGTGGTTATGTTATATATTGGCAGAGGAAAATGAAGTTGTTTTTTTTCCTATTTTTCCCTTTTGGGGTAACGCCTAATGAAACGTCAGTAAGGATTGAAAAATAAAGCGTCTTCTTCTTGCGCAATTGTAACCACTATGCCAATGCGATATTTTGTATCAGTGGCGGATCCATGATAAGAATACCGACAATAAAATCTTTTGCGTCTAATGAATTGGTATTTGCCATTATGGACAATGTTTGGTTTATTTTTGGGCATTAATTCATCGTTCTCTTTATCACCAACAGTATATGATTCGCATTTAAGCCCACGAAATGACATTACTGAATGTATAAAATATGCCTTTAAGACAGAAGGATCCCGGAGAAGGATACCCATTATTTCCCACAAACAAACGGGAAATATCATCTCGTGTGTTCACGCATCACCAACAGTTGAACTCCACATATTTCATCTTGTAAATTGCTTTCCCAGACACTCATTTAATCGTGTTCTACTTTACAGTTTAGACTTAAAGGTTTGAAATACTTTTAATTTGTAGAGAGTTAAATAAGGTATAACATTGGTTATGCTGGCGGGGTGGATAGTGACTGCAGACCAATAGACCCCTTTTTATTGCTAAGCTGACACCAAATGACCCCGTTTTTTCACACCTTCTACACCCAAATCCCTACTTCATCCACGTATTACCATGATTACACTATGACACTTTGTTTAAAAAAAGGAGCCAAATGAGAGTACTAAATTTCACTTACATAATTGTAGAGAATTATTTAAGAATATTCTCAGTTTTCCTGGTATCATTAAGTCCAAGTTCAAGGCACTATGGAACTTTCAGTTATAATGTTTTATTGCCCTTTGCTACCAATAAATAAGGTTGTTAATCGTTTTGCATGCGGAAGCATTAATAAACCATTTAATACAGTTAATCATGAAAATGTCACTTAAACATGTTTTAAAGCACCGAGTGACCGAGTAGTAAACCAACCAACAAATATGGATATTCATTTTTTCCAACATTTGAGAAGGACCTTTTGAAAACTTTGAAAAGCCAAATATGAACATTTTACAGTTAACCTTATCATCAATAAAAGTAACGCGGAAGTTTTGATTTGATTATCGAATAAATCTCAGCTACCTAAATTCATAAAAGAAAATTGCAAATCACACTGCACTTAGCTTTGGAAGTGACCACTAATACCCAATTACTCAATGACCTAGTTCTACTTCCCAAATTGTTTAAAAAACAAGAGTCTAAGAACTAGTTTTGAACTTTGCATTTTGAAAAGTACTTGTATGTATACGTGTATATACACAAATTCCCAACTTAATTAAATAGCAAATATAAATTAAATCCGGGAATCTGCAGCAATTTGTTTTGCCTTAAGCTGTCTCCTAGCATACCCAGGGACTACGAGTTCAAATATTAGTTAAAGTCGTATATTTGTCATTGTTGGTCATTAGAACATATCAAATCGTTTTCTTAAACTGAAACTTTGCAAGTGTTCTGAAGGTTTGCGAATAATAAAAAAAAACCGACCTTGGCACGTATTTTCATCTGTAGCCTAAATAAAAGTTTCATGCATTTATGGCTGTAAAGAGATGAACGAACACATATATATTTTCTTTATATTAGAGATCATATACAAACTAAATTTTAGGGTATTTCAAAGTCCGAGGCACGGTCTAAACTGTTACCAGAGCTATTGTTGTCTTTTTAAGCCCGAGAAGTGATTTTCTTTAAACTTAATTGAACTGACTTGCCATCGGTTTGAACCTGGATTAAGGAATCCAGCCATTTTAGGTTATGAATTGCAATGTCGTTTTAAATTATGCATTTTATTGTGTGAGGAAGGTGGCTACATAGCGTTCAATTGTGGCAATGTCTTGTAATTTTTCAATCATGGAATGTGGTATTTCCATATTTGCTGATCATGACTTTAATAAAACATGTCACGGGGATTTAGCCAATACATGTACTGTCTAACATGGTAATATTAATTGTCGCGACGTTTACTTTCTCTAGTGTGTGGAATTAAAGCTAAACGTTTGGAACAAGCACGCACCGATACGCAATAAATCGTTAACTCTGGGAAGAGAAAAACTTAACTCGTCGTTTTGGTCGGACCGGCAAATTTGCAAACAAATGACATGAATTTAACTTAGCCGCACACTATTAAAACCATCGCCGCTTTGATGCAAATTACATTTTTCTGCAGCATATAATTTGAATTGTGGCTTCACCTGTCCAAGCTACAAGAGACCAGTACTGCAAGAGACTATTTATAGTGATTATTATCGAATAAATCTCAGCTACCTAAATTCATA
>JXSR01S021662.1:11116-23472 GCA_000969725.1 Ophiothrix spiculata | reverse complement strand
TTGTTCTCACTGTAGGCTTACATAATAAGATCTAACAAAAGCAAATTATTTAATGCAAAGTACAGGAGACAAAACATGTCATAGCTGGATGACATCTTCAATAAATTTTTGAAGTGTAACCAATTTTTTCATTATAGTCTTCAAAAGAGATTAATGAATGGAATCGTGGGAAAATGCTATGAAATCTCCACAGTGTCAAACAATACATTAAACTGTGCCATAATCCCAGGGACATGCCTGCCAGACTTGGACAATATGATCCTATTTTTGACTCAAAAACCTACCCATCGGTATACTAATTGTGCTTTGAATTTCAACAGTTATAAAAATCAGTCATACAATAAATCCATGATGACAGAGAGGGCAGGGGATTGGGAGGAGGAGTCTTTAGACCCTTGTCACCATTCTAGGGTCACCATCAAATTTTGGTGTTCCACTGAGAAAATTATGCTATTGGATAGAGAGAGAGAACAAGGATTCCAAGTACTTATCTCAGAGAGGAATTCACTGTTGAATTAAAGTAAGGCATTAGACTGAAAGAACTTCATTCCAGGGGAGGAATCTCCCATTAAAGCAATACCATAAAGTGTTAAAAATGGAGCGCCCCCGTTCAACCATGACTTTTGATTTTATTACCTTATTGAGTTTGTTTTGGTAGATATGAATACCGGTACCATCCAAACGATTTGGCTCAAAGGTGCTTATTTTTTCTGTTATGGCCATTTGTTGAATTAAATTTGGGATCCCAAATTTAATTTCACATTATGTATTAATTTAGGAAAGCATGCATATGCTTTTTATCCATTTTTGGTGGCAAAACAATTTTTTCACAAAATACACTTGAAAATGCTTTTAGATAGTCACATTCCTTCATTTTATGCTGTTTTTACTATAAAACATTTTTGATCAAAATCTTATAGTATTGCATTTTAAGATCCACACCAGTCCAGTATATTTTGGACATTCAGGGATGTCAGAGATTTTTTGAAAATTGGAGAATTTGATTCCCACACATGTAGAAAATCAGCTCCTGACAAGAGTCTTAATTGACTGCTTGTGATGCTTGCTAAGGGTTTAAAGGCAAGAAACTTTACTCTAATTGCTCTGTGGTTTGGAAGTCACGTTAAATCAATACTATAAGATTTTGATCAAAAATGGTTTATAATAAAAACAGCATAAAATGGAGGAATGTGTCTATCTAAAAGCGTTTTTAAGTGTATTTTGTGAAAAAAATTGTTTTGCCATCAAAAAATGGATAAAAAGCACATGCAGCATGCTTTCCTATACTAATACATGTGGAATTAAATTCAGGATCCCGAATTTAATTCAATAAATGGCCATAACAGAAAAAGTAAGCATCTTTGAGCCAAATCGTTTGGATGGTATTCATATCTACCAAAAACAAACCCAATAAGCCCCAAAAATCAAAAGTCATGGGTGACAGGGGGCGCTTCATTTTTAACACTTTATAGTATTGCTTTAAGCCGTTGGTCCCGTGTGTGAATGCTCCTTCTTGGGGCGCTGGATACAGTGTATACCTGGTGACTCTATAACCCTTTTAAAGTCTTTCAAATCATGAAGAATATAATTATTCTTCTTCTCTTTCATTTTTCCTCTTTTCTAGCTTTATTTTCCTGTCTCCATTTTTTTGTTGAAAATTTAGGGGGGGTACTTACATTGACGGAAGATACGGGTATGTGCCGACCTCAAGACCCCCTTTTCAAGCCTCCTCTCCTGCTCCCCGAGATGCTCTTTTCAAGATTACTTCAGTTCCGAAGACCACATTTTCAAATAAAGTGACTCAAAAGTGTGTTTTATTATGTTTTCAACCTAATTTGAGTGATTTTCAGCTAAAATAGTCATATTTTTTATTATGGGAAAAAAACAGTTCCTGAGACCTCAATTCATGGGAAAAAACAGTTTCATACAACCTTTTTTTGACCAAAAATCTGTTTCGCAAGACCCTATGTTGGATATCGTGGATCTCACATACCTACCAACAAATTTTTGAGTACCTCCCCCCCCCCCCCCCCCCGGGTTTGATGTGACCCCAACTACTCACATGGCTACAGCCTGGCTTGATTATTGATAAAGACCTGGCAATTGGTTTACCAAGGGTGTCATAGAAGCATCAGTGCACATCTCAAGATCCATCAAAGCTACAACTATTATAGACATATGTGATGGCTAACCTGAAAGGGGGGACTTTGCAGGTGATATCAATTTTGATTTTATCATTTCATCTGTAGTAGCATTTTGTAAGCTTTAAAATGACACCTTACTTGTTGAAATTGATCAAGGCGATCAAATTTTACAACAGAAAAATCTGCGGAAAATTCTCTTATTTTCTTTATTTTTTGCTGCATATTTTCAGTTGTTTCTTGAAAAGTGTTATGTCGCAAAGTTCTCCTTTTCGATGTGAGTCATCACATAGGTACATAAATAGCAGACTATCTGCACTCATTTTCGTTTTCTAAATGTAAAATGTAATAACACGGATTGTATATTAACTTAACCCTAACTGTACAAAACATCAAACCCAGAAATCACAATCCACATAGTTAGGAAAATCACTTAAGTCCAAATACGTCATAGACTGGAGTTAGCAATGGTCACAAAATCGCTGCCGTGGCAGCGGGTGCTCGGTGGCCTGACATAGTGATAGTTGGGTTGGGATGCGAGAGGTCCTGGGTTCGAACCCAGGTGGAAACCCGCCATTTTTAACTTGCGGATTTCCGAGGAGTGTTCAGTGCGGTTAGGGTTAATCCAATGTATTTTCAAATCAATAACAGAGGCTTTGTGCTGCAAACCATTAAATTGAACAAGCCAACGTTATTAATTACAAAATGCATTGAAATTAATGTAAGAATTGTGGTATTAAACATTTGGTAGCTGATTAACGACAAGTCAGGCCTATGGCTCACAGTGATTATATCACATTTCTTGGCACTTCAGGTCTTTTGAGTAACAAATTGAAATTGCTGCCATGAGCCTCAGGAATATTTTGGATGCTCACCAGGAAATCACATCTCTTTGACAGTGGATAGAGCATAAAAGATGAGGGAGGGAAAAAAGATAAGAAAAAAGGTTTGTGCCTTGTGACCCCCTTGTGACATGAGTAAACTTGTGAATGAATCATTCCAATGAGTGCATAACAACAGATCAATTTTCTGTTTCGGTGATTGTAGACATTTTATGCTTGTGCACATGCATAAACCGTTCAATAACACTTCTCCCACATAAAGCACAATTTGTTACAGACAGTAATTAAATTGAACTAATTTGAAAAGCTGGTAGACTTGAATTCTTGAATTGTAATTTTAAATCTGGATTACTTATTGTTTTTGTGAATGTAATAATTGATTTCACCCCAGGTGGGGTCACTTACATTGATGGAAGGTATTGGTATGTGCCGCGTTCAAGGCAAGCCTCCTATTCTGCTCCCCAAGATGCCCATTTCAAGAATACGTCAGTTCCAAAGATCCTCATTTTCAAAGAAACTTACTCAGATATGTGTTTTATACAGTTTTCAACCTAATTTCGGGCAACTTTTAGCTTCAATAGTCGTATTTTTATGGGTAAAAAGCAGTTCCTGAGACCTCAATTCGGAAAGAAAAATCAGTTCCATAGACCTTATTTTTGAACATAAATCAGTTCCACAAGACCCTTTGTTAGATATCGCTCGCCGGCACATACCTACCAAACATTTTTTGAGTACCCCCCTGGGATTTCACCATGCAATGTCAAGTAGTCTGGCAGAATACAAGTTGTCAATGCTACATCTGTAGCCATTTGCAAGAACTCATTACCAATGTTTGTGTATCAAAAAATCACCTTGTTTAGTCTTTCGCCAAGGAAACCAACTTGGTACTTGGTACCAAGTAAGCTAAAGGAAGCTTATATTCAACAGGGCTCCAAGATGTTTTTTAAATTCAGTTTTAGTCATTGTTTTTATGAATGTAATTGATTTCACCAGGGGGGGTCACTTACATTGATGGAAGGTACGGGTATGTGCCGCGTTCAAGCCTCCTATTGTGAATCAGTGCAGTCGATCATGAAGTGGAGTAGATCTCACCCAGATCCCTCTACTAACCCTTACTACTCACCAATCCCCCCCTATATCCCTCACCACTGACCAATGTCCTCTCTGTCTAGTAATTCATCTGAATAATATTAAATGTAGCGACCAAATTAGTTTAGTGGCTAAGCAGCGAGGTTGTAGCGCACAACTGAGCCATCGTCAGATACTTGGCTTGTGGCTTGGCTAGAGGATTTTGCTCTGTATAGCCCTGTAAGTGCAAGAGAGGGGGGAGGGAGGTCCCTCCTTATAATATAATATTTTGGTCACATTTTTCATGAAATTTGGTCAACAATGAACTGTGTCAGTACAACTCACGAAACACACGCAAACTGAAAATATGTTGCTCGGTTTCAAAATGGTGGACGAAAAACCAATTTCTATTAAGCCTGGCTATGCCACTTCATGCACACATAGTTCTTCATTATTATCTTCTAAACAATAATATCTAAAATCTAACCGATGAATAAAAATTTACATGGTCAATAAATATAGGGTGTGCCAGAAAGAACTTGATTCACTTTCTCCACTTTATACAAATATTTGAGATATTCAATTAGGCACAATCTGGGATTTGATCTGGGAAACACATCACTGCTTTGCATGCACACAATCAGCATATTTTCCCAAGAAAAAATTAATGGAATGACAAAAAGTATAACCAGATTTAGGGTTCAGGCGCAATGATAAAACTTCATGAAGCTACATCTATCATCACTGGCTATTTCTCATATGCTCAAGTATAAGCCTGCTTTATTCTGCCTCTCTCCCCAACTGTATAACTTAAACGACTATGATAGCTAATTAATACTAGACAATGAACACCAAAAAATCATTTGACTTTGGAAATAAATTTTAAAGATTTGAGCTAGATTCACAGAAGTTGAATAAAAAAGTAAGTTTAGTTGAATAAAAAAGCAGGTTTATTTATCCACTGAAAATTGTAAAATTTTGGCAGAAATTTAAACACCGATTTTTTCAAAACAGCATTTTGTAAGATATGTCGCTTTGCAAGACTGCCAATGAATAAGCGGTAAATTGTAATATCAGCACAAATTAGTCTATAGATTCAGAATGTTAAATATTTGTTTTTAAGCTGCTGAAAGTTTGTTTAAAACCCTGCTGGGGGTTTAAGTTAACAAAATTTATACCTGATTAACTATGACAAAAAACATGGACAAAAAGAATAACATAATGCAAGCCAAAGTCAAAAAGTCGCCGAAACCTGTGTTACAAACCAGCGTAACTAATAATTGGCATGCCAATAATGATCGTGTCAAAAGGGATTAGTACTTTGAAAAGAAAATCTGGGTTTGGTATTTACTTTAGTTGTGTACGTGTTGCCGCTAGCTCGGGAAGGGGGATGCATCTGAAAATGACAAGAGTGTACATAAGGCCAACAAATAAATTGGTTGGTTGGCCTCCACAACTTTTTGGGCGGGCGGGCGGACTTTTTTTTTTAAAGATTTTTTTCAATGTAAGTCAAAGCTACACCAAATTGTGGCCTCTATAAACATGTAAATAAGTCTACTGCACTGAAAAATTTCTTTATACAATTTTAAAAACAGTATTAAAATGTAAGCAAAATGAAACAACAACTTAAAAAAATATTTTCAAAAGATCAACATTCTCAAAGAAAAAAAAACACCTTTTTTTGGAAATTAGGTGCGGTATACAGTAAAAATGTTTTTCAATTTTGAAAAATAGGGGCAGGCGGTGGAGGACAACCAGAATTTTTTTTTTGAGGGGGGCCCTAATAATAATAATAATAATATGAGACGCTTTTAAGCGCATAAACCCAAAGATCTTTACAAATGAAAAAAAAAAACAATATATAAAGAGAGCAAAAAAGATTTATACAACTGCAGAAAACTTACACTACAATATCTTCCAGAATGAAAAGAACAAAACTTTGACGATATACCATCAAAATGAAATATATGATTAAATTACAATATTTGGATTCATAATCTTGACCTTGGTATAAATAGCCCAGGAACAGACAGTCAAGAACTTGCAACTGAGAAAAAGCATTCAAACTTTTTGTGTTTTATGGCATAGTTTTTCTTTTCAGTTATTGATATTATTTATGGGGACCATTATGACATATATTAACAATTAATCAATGACAAGCCTATATGATTTTTAGTTCGCCAAATAGAACCACCTGACTTTGTCTGTCTATGCAGCCTTGGCACACTTTACAATGTGTTGCAAATCTTAGCTCCTGGGAGGTCGGGGGAGGGGGGCACTAAAGTTTGAGCTATGTGCCGTGTGCAACCAAAAAGACCCCACTTTTTTCCCTCACTCTCACCAAAAGATTCCATATTTTTACCTATACTGTCATTTCGATGACCCAATATTTTTAAAAATTCCTTGTCACTAAAACAACCCTTGTCACTTAACGAACAGGCATTTTCTTCATTTGATGTAATAGTTTTAAACTTTCGCTAAAATCATCGAAACTGAAAATATTGCTAAATTTGAATTTTGACCAGGAAAGACCCTACTTTTTGATGAAATTTTGCCAAAGACCCCCCCATTTTTTGCACTTTGCCACTGAAAGACCCCCTTTTATGACCAAATTTGTCACTGAAAGACCCCTACTTCCGAGGTGCTTGGTGGCACTCATACATCAATTTCATATGTGAGTGCCCCCCCCCCCCGGTCTTAGCCATATACTGTAAAATTCCAAAATAGTGCGCATCATGTTTTACTCCTAAACATGTTCTTTACAAACAATACTTAAGTCGGCGTCACAATATCTTCAGACGATGTAAATAAACATCCAGAGTGCAGGGCCAATTGTTTACGAATGCGAACGTACCCTGCAGTTGGTGGTCACGTGACTGATTTTGTCCAAGGAATTCTGGCAGAGTCTTTAACAGAGCTACTTTGCTAAGATCAGCTGATATAATAAAAGTTGCATTTGTCATAAATCAGAAACAATATTTTGTCACATCTTAAACCCTGTGTAAATAGTACCACACATGGGCGTCATTTCATGGGGGGACAGGGGGACACATCCCCCCCCCATGATTTTGTGTGTCCACCCACACAATATTAAGTGTTTCCCCCCCCCCCCCCATGGTTTTGAAAATTTACCCTCTGGACCCCCACATTTCAAAATGAAATGACGCCCATGCTACCACACATTACAAAAGTTGGAAAATTTGCACTATACTGAGATTTTGGAGTACTTAATAAAATAGTGTATAGTGTGTACAGAAACTACATTTATAAGAGGGAGGGGTGCCTTCAGTATCATGCCCCGGGGGAAGGGGGCTGCTTGAGGAATAAAGTGGTTAGCATGCTCTTCAGAGAACCTCAAAATTAGACCGTAAATGGTGTAATTGTTGATAGCAAATAGCACCCCCTAAAAGGGTAAGATGGTGTATATCGTACCCCTCATGGTACTGGCGTAAATTTGTAATGACCTTATTCTAACAAATTACGTATTAAAGAGTATACAATTGAAATTGTTAATTAATCTACATGATGTCTTTGCCTTTTTCAGACCTTTTCATACAAATCATGTACAACACATGATATCAGATGACCAACAGCAAGTGAAAAGACCAAAGTCACCCTCAATGGCTTGAATTTACAACCCTAATTGGGGTCAATTGTACTGAAAACTACCCCCTTTTTCCAAAAATATCAAGGCCAGGGGATCAAAATCAAGACTCTTTTATACCATTTTTATAATGAGCATGGCCTACCCCTTTCCATAAATAAGCATAAAAAAGTCAAATTTTATCCAATTTAGAGTATGGTTAAGGGGCCTGATATTTCGACTTTAGCAAAGTCTTAATCATAGGTGTAATGCTTAATCATTGCATTAAGGCTTTGCTAAAGTCGAAATATCAGGCCCCTTAACCATACTCTATTTACTACACAGGCTTTTTTTTGTGGATAAGCAGTTTCTAACAGCATTTACTTTTATTTTTTATCCAATTTCAAAAATTCAAACAGTTTGTAGAAGTTAATATGAACCGTATCAAAAAATAGTACTTCAAGCTGCATTTAACTACATCATATCCATGTAAACAACCACTAAAATTGACAATTGTTTTTTCTATCTATTAATTTAACCAATCTTATTAATATCCATGTGCCTCATTTGCACATTATTAACATGTACATATCTTGATTGTTTTAGAATAAAATTTAAGACATTCCTCTTTACATTGATGACTTTCACATTCTTTTAAGTTTCGCCTGCTAGTATATGCCCCAAATATTGGTAAAAGGAAGCCTGGTCAACCATGTACACCATATCTCACCTATGGACAACTACTAGGGAATAATGGAAGGATTAACCCTAACCCTGAATTGAAAGGAGTTCCGTTTTCTAGCCTAAGTCCAACTACGTCATGGGAGAAAAAAAGCATGTTTTCACTGGGATTCGAACCCATGAGCTCTGACTTCCCAAGCGAGGCACACCACTAGCAGGCCACCCGGCAGCGATTTCGTCCCCATATGCAACCCGCGTCTATGACGTATTTGGACTTAAGCGCATTTTGGTGATTTTTGACAGTCAGCTTTAGTGAGTTTTAGCGGGGTTAGGGTTAGTGCACATCCAACTAAGCATCATTAACCCTAACCCTGAATTGAAAGGTGCTCCGTTTTCTAGCCTAATTCCAATTACGTCATAGGAGGAAAAAAGCATGTTTTCACCAGGATTCGAACCCATGAGCTCTGACTTCCCAAGCGAGGCACACCACTAGCAGGCCACCCCGGGTCTGCTGCCCGGGCAGCGATTTCGTCCCCATATGCAACCCACGTCTATGACGTATTTGGACTTGGACGCATTTTGGTGATTTTTGACAGTGAGCTTTAGTGAGTTTTAGCGGGGTTAGGGTTAATGCAGGAAGAACAGATTGCCATGATCAAAGTGCAAGTAGGATCACTATATACTTGACTACAAATTACAATGCAATACACATCTCATATTTTCCACCAAATTATGCATATGGCTCATTCCAGTGGAAACTGAACCTTTTTTTATTTCAAGCAAGAAATCAGCTTTTTTATTTGACCACATAAGCATGTTTTTCCGTCATACATTTGTTACTTGGTACGTAAGAAGTATTTTCCAATCAGAAATTGTAAAGTTTGTCTATCCGTGCATGAATGAGCACATGTTTTGTTTCAAAAATGTCACAAACGTTACCAAAAAGTTACACCAAAATGTCACAAACGTTACCAAACGTTACAACACAAAACAATGCATTTAAATTATTCCTGGCGATATAATGTTCTGATATTTTTATGAAATATTTGTAAATATGTTTCCCATAATCGGTGTAAGGCGCAATAAAAAAATCGTTGACACTTCAGAGAAATTGTACTTTGAAGTCATTCGGAGCAAAAAACCATTTCCGTGCGCGGTCACAAACGTTACATGGACTTTTACTCAGGATTTTGGCAATTTATTTAATTTTCAAACATCTACATGTCTTGACCCCACCAGTGAGCACCATTATCAACAACAAACTAGTTGATATAATGTTTTTGCTAGGTTCTGTGGCCATTTAAAAGTGAAATTTCTCAATTTTTCGGTCACAAACGTTACTTTGGAATGAGCCATATACAAGCAAAAGGGCTTAATTAGCTTGATACTTGAAAAGTCAAAGTACCTTTCCATTGCCAGAGTACACAAGTACTTACACAGCTAGATCAACTCAGATCCACCTACCATCCAAACACATCTAAACGAATGTCTGCTGCTCAGGTACTCTCCTAAGGTAAAGAGTGAATTCCACTCTAAATTTCACCCTCTTATTACATGTATTAATAGAGTACATGTGATGCATCCAGATGACTCGGAAAGTACCCCTTTTAGCAACATTTTTTTCATAAAAAATGACCAGTTTTCTTGGGAAAACACTTTGAATCTCTCCCCCCCCCCCCCAATCTTTTCTGTATACATGTATTTTCTTTTAAGTTGTTTAGTGTGAGCAGTGAGTTGAAGGTAGGATTGTGTTTCCCCTTTCATCATCAGATTCTTCCTGATTATAATTGATAAGGAATTTGCTTACTTTCCATGTTAAAGTGACATTTGATTTACCTATGTAACATTTGATTTACCTACCCCACATTTGAGGGTCAAATGATCAGGCATTATGTGACTTTCTATTGTTTGGACATTTTAATTCACTATTGACATTTGATTTACCTATTTTAACATTGATATACCTATTTCCAATATTTTGATGTTTGAAATCCCTATTGATATCTGAATTACCAAATTTTACATTTGGTTTCAGTTTGTGGATATTTGATTGGAATAACCTATATAAGAAATACCAAAGTCAGGTTGGTCTTTTCTATTTCAAGTTTGGATATATATGAATGACTTTGATTCCAATGGCCACCGCTCATTTTCTGCAAATTAATCATCCTGTATATACTGAAGAATTCCAGACAATAATATGTTTACAATAGAAAAATATTCATAAAATAATTGATGAGCCGTAAATGACAGATGAGCTTTTGATGTCAATGGGTTGCTGAATTGCAAATCTTTTAGTAAAAAATATGATTTGCCGAAAATAAAAACGAAATCAGAAAAAAAAAAATTATTATGAAAATGGCTATACAGGATTGAATGTGTTACTAAACTGAAAATTAAAATCTCGATTGAAACAGCAATTTTTGAGCCAAAATTTCATTATAAAACTGTTGACTAAGGTTTTATGTTAATTAGGTGACATGGTAGAAAACAACATAAAGAAAACCCTGACACAAAACGTTGCATTGCAATGAATTTCATCCTGATATTCTATTCGTCTCTGCTTTTGTATGTATCAATGTTCGGTTTTGTCCATTTATTCAATTTAATTTACATTTTTATTATACAGGGCGAGTCTTTAAATAAAGTGTAATAAATAAAGTGTTATCGAATCAGTGATTTTTTTATGACCAGTTCCTTTTATCAAATCAAATCAAATTTATTTCAACATCATAAAAATTACAAACATTACATCATCATAAAACATAACAAAAACAAATACAATGATATTGAGATAACAAAAGGCACTTTCAAAAACACTTTAAAAACTCATTTATTTAAACTTGCTTATGTTGATTAATTCCTGTGGTTTCTATGCATGTATTTGTTTATATTTTTCATTATGTTTTGTATATTTATGTTGTTATTTTTGTATCTGCGCCTCGGAATAGGGTTGTCTAGATAGATGTAGTCCATCTAGATGGACCTCACAAGCGAGCTTGCGAGGTACATCTGGATGGACTAGATAGATGGCGCATTATAAATGCCTTTATTATTTATTTATTTTATTTAAAGGCCTGAAAGGGTTATCCCTCAGAAACGCTTAGTAGGGCCAAAGTTGAGTAAGTTGCATATCTAAAATACAGCACAAAACAAACGTGAACAAAAAATACCAAGAACCAAACAAAGCTTAATTATAAAGATCAAGCAATGTAGTTTTCATAATCGATCTAAATTGTTTGATAGTTTTTGCCTCTTTCAGTTTCATATTTAACGAATTCCATAGAATGGGTCCAGTAATTCTAATTGCTCTGTCAGCAATTTTCTAGCATTATGAATACTTTAGTTTTGTGAATTTCTTGTTTGATAATTATGAATTTGGCTATGTTTATAGAAATAATAGACAAAGGTTCCGGGAAGTTAGTTTGTTTAGTGCTTATACATAAAAATTCCCAGAGTTAGGATTTTATGGTTCTTTTTATTATTTTGTAAAAAAGATTCCTGTGGTAGATTCCCCATTTCATTAGCTTTCATTGAAAATTTATTGTGTTGGAATCGGACAATGCATAATAAAGTTGTAGTTGCTTGAGTGGAGGACTGGTGGAGGTACATAATTTGAACGCCGTACAAACGACGCTATTCAGTTTACGTACATTGCATTGGCTCTTTATATTACTGGTGACAAAGGCTGTTACAGCTTTTAATTGTTATGATAAGAACATCTATGGGGAAAACGATACCAAGGCACACTTGGTAAACCTGGTTATACTCCTGAATGTTGACTGTGGATATTTGGTAGTGGGTTGACTCTTGAGGTGATTAGCCTGTTTCTACTCAAGTATGCTTACCCGGGTAAGTCACCCAGTAGAAACGCAAAAAAATTGGTTTATTCAAAATCCATCTAAGACAATTACCCGTGTATTGTACCCACCTTTGGAGGTTGTAATTGCCGTTTAAATATGCGTTTATCTCAAATGAAATGAAATATTGGTACTTTTATCTGCATTATTGTATCTTCTTCAGTATTCAATTGTATCAATA
>JXSR01S021661.1:16231-27539 GCA_000969725.1 Ophiothrix spiculata | reverse complement strand
CAAATTTCAACTTGAGTGCATTTTCTGCATTTACATTTTAGTAGAATAAGTTTGATTGTGTTTTGCTTTTTAATGTTATGTTGTTTTGATTTACTATGTACCAGGTGTCCCAAAAAATTGTTACATGTAGAAAAATGACCTTGTGTTAAGACTACAGTAGTTAGAGAAACGAAACTTGACACATATTATGTTACATACCTCTTTTAGATACCCGCAAAATTTTGATATCACAACGTTATTAGTTTTTGAGTTATCAACAAAGATAGATACCTATGTCAGAAACGCATTTGTTCAAAATTCAACAAAATAATAGGCATACACGTTTTGTGGTATTTTAATGTGCATTTTTTTCTAAATGATCATGATCAGACTTTATATGAAACCAAATTTGATATAATTTTAATTCAATAATAATTGAACTCTCTTTTATAATATAGATATACTATTATGCAAATTACGGATACCTGCATTCCATGCATTCCAGAATGTGTTGTTTATATTGAACCTGTCAATCAAGTTTTGGCGCGAAAGTTGATGAATACGCATAAACATGATAAAGCACAGTCAAATTTTCATGGGTAACATTAATTCTTTAACTGTTTAAACACGATAATCTTAAACTTACAGGATATGTTTAAATTATAGTTTTCTTTATTAGTAGTAATTAGTAATTAAAAGTCCGATCGACATTTAGAAATATCAGAAATAGCCAAATTTGGAATTGATGGCCATTTTTGCCCAAAATCAGATTTCAACATAATTTTTAGACCTGTAGTAATTTATGACGTCATAATTACGTAACAACTTTTGAAATATTCATGATTTAGGTATCATTGGGAAGAGGTAACCCTACCCTATACTATGGTATACAACAAACTAAGTTTGGGTCTGTCAATTTCAAGTTCACATGGGATTGAACGAGGGTTAAAATTACATCAAACGAACATGCTTCCGATTTTGTTCAATTTTGAAAAAATACGTTTCTGACATAGGTATCTATCTTTGTTGATAACTCAAAAAATAATAATGCTGTGATATTTAAATTTTGCAAACATCTAGCGAAGGAATGCATCATAAGTCATGCTAAGTTTGAATTCTCCAGCTGCTATACTATTTGCAAACGGTAATTTTTCTACATGTAACCATTTTTTGGGACACCTGGTATGTTGATATTCTGTACTTTACCACTTACTACTCGTATGTATTATTCTGAACCATGCATATTAACAGAGCACACATTGTGGCATTTCCTTCAAGCTTTCCTCCATCTCCATTCTCTACTATCCTGTTACATCTCATAATTATCCTATCCAGTTTTTGTAGCACATGCATGATTAGTCCTTTGCGTGGATCCGCCATTTTCAGGGAGAGCCTGGATCTCAACGTCAAATTTGTGAGCAGTTTGACGCAGCTAGAGAAGCACCGTCAATTGCACACCCAATGATTTCAATGCATTCCACGCAAGCAGCAATGATGCGTTAAAGATGTCAATTCACTCTCCAGACCAAGGCTCTACCCGCAAATCACAACCATGCAAAGAGTTGATTGGTATACAAATATATGCTGACTTGAAGATCTATGGTTAAAACTATGCACCTCAAGTGACGAAAATTGCTATTTTACTTTGGGTTAGCAAAATTTTAGTCACTGAAGGACCATAGTTTTAATCCAGAGATCTGTAAAATGTTAGTATATGTTTGTTTTATATACTGTATTAAATTTTTTTAAATAATATAATTTTTACTTGCCCAGTGGACTACTTTAGTAATTAAACTTATTAAAAAATGCACTAACAAAATGCTAACCATGAATGCAAGTAATACATGTAGGTTAATGCGCGTATTGACTTGCGTGTGTAAGTTTGATGTGCACGTAGGTTCGTGTGTGAAAGTTTTTTAGCGTATAGGGTATACGATGCGGCTATATATAGCTTTCAAAACGCGTCCTATATAGTCTTTCAAAACCATAAATAGTCTTTAAAACCCGTAAATAACTTTTTTCAAAAGAACTATTTACGGGTTTTTCTTAAAGTGATTGAAACTATTTGAATTAATGTCACAGAGTTTCAACACACTTAAATTGATTAATACAGTATATAAAATCCAATGTTTGTTTAACAACTTTTTTTATTGGTATTGAGAAATGTTTATGTTGAAAACGATACCTCACAAATGCATGATTAAAGATATTTGTTTACAGCATGTTCTGAATGGTTTCAAAGTTCTGTCTTTCTCCCTCCTTTTAAAAACACAACCATTAGGCCTAAAAAAATGTTTGTTGGTATAAGTTAACCTGACCGATCCTTTTTTTGGTGCCGACCCTAGACTTTTTAATTTTTATTTTCCATGTGTAGGCTATATGATAAAAACAGTTAACTTCAGCTGCCATGGTTACAAATATTTGTTCACTTTCAGCTGCTTTAAAGTCCAGATGGTTATAAATTTGAAAGATATTATGTTATGCCAAACAAATAATTTTTTAGGCCTTAACTCTGTTCCCTCCAAGCAAGAATCCAACTTTAGAATTTAGTCAAAGTGGGATATTTCATTGTTCAGGAAATCTAACTTATAAATTGAAGTTGAAGAAAGTTTTCCTATTTTTTTTTCTGAAATGTGAAAGATTTGAAATTCAAGTAACCTAGAATTAGTGCTGTAATCGATTGTTAGAGGTATCCATTGTTGCAATATCTACAAAACTTTCGACATGTCAATGCACAAAATGGTGTCATACTGTAGTATCGATACTACACAACGTCAAGGCTGATGCAAAAAAAAAACAAGACTACATGCATGAAATAGAGAATGAGACGTTATCCATTCATCTTAAACGTGGGCGTGACGTTGTACATTCAATCCCAGTAAGTGTTATAGCAGCTATTATCATCTGGTTCGTTCATTGTCTATGAAATGTGTGCGCAGCACTGCGCACCAAAAGTTTCCTTACAGTAGAAATGCATGTGGCCCAGAAGTGTGAATCTCTGTAGTTGAAGTACTAGTATTGATACGCATGAAAAATGATGACCGCATCATCGAAAAAAAGTACTTTAGGTCCCAGATACTGATACACAAAATTTGCACAATACTAGTTATCCAAATATTGTCTAGTTCTAGTTCAACTTTTGTATGTTTGATTGTTATCTTATTTTTGGAGAAAATGCCCCAAATATGCCAAATTTTGCCATTTTGGTGGCAGCGGTAGTCCGATCCTAGGACCTTGATTTTTTCTGGGTTACTATCCACAATATCCACTATCACATACCGCTTTACTAGAAAGCCGAGTTCTACATAGCAGACTGATTGCCCCTCCCGAACCTTTTTTCGGGGTAGGTAGTAAAGTGACTTTCTAGATCACTGGACTTGGTAGTTATATCCCTCATTTTGGTTTGTGTCACCCGAAAAAATAAGGGTTCTATTAATCGAACTAGGCAGCGGTGGGATTATTTACATTTGTTGACCTATTTTTGGCATTTTTTAAAAAACCAAGATAAAAATCAAAAATTTGAGAAACGCCTTCCTAGACATTTGTTTCTAAATTCCAAAAAGTTCAAAACTTCACATATGCAAATTTTAGTTAGGCCTTCCAGATATTTTTGGGGCAAAAAAATACCGTTTTTAGCAAAATCAACATTTTTGGTCAACAACCGATATCAACAATATGTTCAGGGTAAAAATCCGCTTCTAAAAATGTATACTTTTATATAGTGTATGCAATTAGTTTGAGAGTTAGAGTACAAAAAAGGATTATGCCATTTGAAGGTCTACCCCAGCCTTAACAATACTGGAACACCAGAAGCATTGACCAATACTGGAATGAAATGTTTGTACCAGTATTGTAAATTTTTCAACAATACTGGAACAAAAACACTCCCAGAATTTACCAATACTAGAATGTCCTTGAATTGATGTATACCAGTATCTAGGACATAAAGTACAATTTTTCCAATATGTTCAACTGAAGTGACTTTTTATAGTACACTCACGCTCTAAAGTATTTTTGCACCAAACCTGTATTCAGCCATATCTCAAAAGGCGTTTATGAGGAAAGTGACCTTGACTAAGGCGTTGTCAAATCAAATTTGACCTAAAAATCACGTTTTTGGACCCATTTGTGTTGTTTCCCCCTACCTGTACGTGAGAGGGTTGATCCCATTTCGGAGCTCAGTTTTACACTTAACTAGATAACCTATCAGATCTGACCAAAAGCAACATAAGTTTCCAGATAGTTTCCTCATAAACGCCTTTTGAGATATGGCTGAATACAGGTTAGGTGCGGAAATACTTTTGAGGGCGAGTGTATAAACTTGATCATTTCGCATGTCTTTTAACAATACTAGTAAAGGCATGATTAAATTGTTAATTTGTCGATGTTCATAACTTACCAACCAAAGGTTTATTTTTGTACTATCCATAATCATGTGAGCATGTAGTTTTCACTGTTGCTGTTGTTACATCAAATTGAGTCATTATCGACATGTCGGGTGCTTGTCTATCTACATATGGATACACAAAGAGCCTATCGATTACAGCACTACCTGGAATAAGGGATTAAACAATGCATGCCTGTGCACACCAAATGATGAAACATCCCATGTCATTTACACCTGATACGGTCATGCATGTGGCTTATTCTGTAACTTCAATCACTTTTATCTATATAGACGATATATTTAGAGGCGATCCCAAGATTCAATGTCATATTTTGCTGCTTCTATCAAGAGGCCAAATTGTGCATATTGAGGCTTTTGGTGAAGTTGATCCTGGGCTTAATTCACAAGTATTGAAAAGATACACATTACCTTCATTTTAGCGCCCAGAGTTGATTTCAGTCAAATGGACTTGAATACAACAATTTAAGCCCCATAGGCATGGATGATGACACCAAAACATTAGACAGTATGCACAGTCTTAATTCCCCTTTTAATCTATGATGTACACTGAGTTGGTCATATTTGATTATTGCTCGTCTATCGATATGCATACCTGACAGATAGTTTGTTTATCTTTGTTGTTGATTAACTCTGTAACTCTTCTTTCTCTGTATTTCAGGTAGCAATATGACCTACAACACACTAATCAGCGCTACCCAGCGACTGCAAGGCACGGCTGCTACTCCACGATGTAACACAAGCAGAGACTGGTGGAAACCCTGCACTTGCCGGTTTGAAATCTGCATCGGTTGGTATCCGTGCGGACTCAAATATTGCCGCGGACGTGACTCTGGTGGTAAAGTCGTCAGTTATAGATGTGGGATTAAGACTTGCAAAAAGTGCCGTTCGTTTGATTATTATGTGGGACAGAAGTCATTATGTATGTGGGATGAGACGTAGTGGGCAGTGTAAATACATCCAGATTACAGGGCCCCGTTGTTTGTTATTGCAACCACCACCGTGTATATTTGTTTACATTGTCCAAATATGTGATGGCTCACCCTGAAAGACTTTGAATATATGATATCAATTTTGATTTTTTCATTTCATCTGTTACAACATTTTATAAGCTTTAAAATGACACCTTATTTGTTGAAATTGATCAAGGCGATCAAATTTTACAACAGAAAATCTGCTAGCAATTCTTTATTTTTTGCTGCCTATTTTCATCAGTTTCTCGAAAAGTGATCTGTCGCAAGGTCCCCCTTTTCGGGGTGAGTCATCACATATTTGGAATTTACCTGGGCCAAACAAAATGGAAGAGTGTGATCAAAAATCCAGAGTGTTAATGCAGCCTATATTTGTTTACATTGTCCAATAAATTTAGTTCTGCCCAATGCTAAATGAAAATAAATGGGAAGTGTAAACACAAATCCAGAGTGCAGGGCCTCATTGTAAATGCAACCACCACTCAGCATATTTGTTTACATTGTCTACTTATTTTTGTTTGGGATGGGTCAAGGGTCATCAGTGACTCATCAGACGTTGGTTACCCTGGACAAAATCGAGTACAAAAATAGTACAACATTCTTAAGGTGCACATTTGGAACACAATTATAGTACAGTTTTAGTACAAATATAGTACAAATTTGTGTACTATAAATGTACTCAAATTGTACTTAAATGATGTTCCAAATGTGCACCTTAGGAATGTTGTACTATTTTTGTACTCGATTTTGTCCAGGGTATGCATTTCAACATACATGTAGAATGTTTGATACAAGAAGAAACCAAATGATGATTGTATTCCCAAAGATAAAGAAGCAGCTACAAAAATGCAAGTCTCTTTTTATCTCCATTTTGTCAAAACCATAGACGGTTAGATGGAGATGAAAGCAGATTGCTAGTTTTTTGAAATATCTTGCCTCAAAAAGATCATGTCTGTAAACAGATTTGACAAAATGTTTTTCATTTATACAATTAATATATCTTCAATCAGTGAAAGCCGAAACAGTTCTATTTTCACCTCATGAAAATTTACACTATTGCACCAATGAACATTCATTATTTTTGGGGTGCTCCTGCAAAATTAGAGGAAAGTCTATATTTATAAAAATAAGTTTATTACACATTATAAGTCTTCATATTCTCTGCTGTAAAATGATATATGATATTCCATACTTTCCCCTTTCTTTTTCCATAAATAAATAAATTTATGCAACCATGTAAGGCGATTCAGAAAATACAGAAAGATCTGTCAAAAATCAACATTTAAGTCTAAGCACTATACCCTTGCCTATCAGATGATGCCCCATTGAGCATGGTAACTAAGCCTACATAGAAAATGCCTGAGAGGTTGTCAGGGGACACAATAACATCATTATATCTGGTTATGCAATACACTTGCCATACATATTATTAAGATTATATGCAACATTCCATGTGAATTTTAATTTGTTCTATAAACATCTTCATAATCTGCAATCATTTTCAAAAAGTTGTAAATGATGTCTTCACTGACCCAGACCCATCATAGTGCAAGTTGTATAGAACGTTTAGAATCTGTTGATAAAAATGAAAATTGAATATTTTACCAAGGTTTCACTTCAGTAGCTGTTTTCTCCAAATCATCAAGTACGACTTTCCTCTCATTTTTCCGGAGCACCCCTCATTTGTTTTATATGTCACTGAAGTTGGGGTAATTAGTAATAAGTATATTTGTATACGTTTTGTTCAACTCATAGCCTAAACCCACCAATCTGTATAGCAATTCTACAATGGAAATTTGTTATGCAATATTTTTAGGACACTTAAATTTAGCTTGTATTATCAAAAGTGATTCTTGGGACCTCAAAATTAGCTTGTATTATCATAGGTAAAAACCTAAACGAGGTACTCAATTTTGATTTTTAAAAAAGCACACATACAAATACCATGTATGTGTGTTTGTCTTCTATGTACAAAATGTATGCCCCTGACTTGTACTGAAGTGCTCAGACATTATAGTATTATTTAAGATTTACATTGTGACAACTTTTTGATAATAAATTATTTATACGAAACAGAACACTTGGACATTGACTGCTTTTGATTCAGCATGACATGGGAAAGGTGTGCACTTAATTCTCAAAAATGTTTCATATTATGTTTTAAGTTGTAGGCTCCGATTACATTGTCATCCCCAGGGCCAAACCAGAAGAAGTACATTTTTTTAATTATATTAAAGGCTCATAATTTTCTAATTGGGAATCCAAAATTTACCTCCTAATTCTTGAAAGGTTTGAGATATAACTAGATGAAAATGTATATGCAGTGCTTCTCAACTAGCATCACAAATTTGGTGCTTTGACTCTCTCAAAAAGCATAGAAATACATTTGAAAAAGGGTGCAATTGGTGCTTTACCCTATAATTTTCCAATTTTGTGGTGCATTGTTAGATCTAGTTGAGAACCCCTGGTTTAATGGTATACAATTTCCAATTTCTTACATATTTGAATAACAGCATCATCTCCAGGGTAACTTAAATGCATTCTTTTGGAAATGGAGAGTTAACAAGAAGCAACTTGAGGGTTACAACCTTGTAAAATTCAGAAGTCAAGGTCATTTACAAGTATTATTCATCAGACCCTGCACCTTTAAACTTGTGCTCACTATTGGCACTTCAGTTTTTGAACTTGATTTTCCCAAATTTGGTAGGTATTTCGATCTGGTGAAAAATTTAACAATAACTGTTTCCATATTTGAAAGAAGGGTCATCACCCACGTAAAGCAATTAATTGTAAAGATCTATTTGCACAACTTGAGCCAAATTAATGCTACTGGCAAAAATGTGTCTCAGATTGACCCATAGAAACTAAAGGATATTTATTTTTGTCAACAAAATATTACAGTAATTGAAATTTACAGGGGTTATGAGAAAAATGCGCCCTTCATGTGGTATCAAAATCTCTAATTTGATTTTTTGAATGAAAGTGATCGGAATACACACTTAAATTTCTCTTGTAAAAACACTGATTGGATAAACATAATCGTTTTTGAATGTTCTCGGTTGAGGTGGGTATTAGATCAGTATCCACTAGACGTTTAAGATATAAACGATGTTGAAAGTTACACTAGGTATATAAACTCCGCATCATAGGTTCCTACCCATGAATTCTACACGCCTGTAGATGAATTAAATTAACGTTTTTCTGATAATTTTTGGCAAACCAACAGAGTCTCATCGATTTGTTGTCAAAATGTACCAAGTTCTTTAACACGGGACACCGATTTTTAAAGAATGGGGTTTTTTTTAATACCGCTGAATTCGATTGTTGCGAATTGATCAGTTACACGCAGAGACCATTATCAGTATCAAATGAGTACAGAGCCATGGGTTACTGTCATACGGTACTCAACAGGTCAATAATGCTATCATGTGCCGTCACGTTGAATTGAATAGCCTGCGCTATAGAGCGAATCCTATCGTTATTGATCCCAGCTACTCACAGTGTGTATTCGTTGTGTTTATGGTTGTACCTTCAGTGTGTCGTTCAGGAATTAGCCAGAATTGAATTCAGAGGCATTTTTTTAAAATCATCTGTTGTTTGCAAATCGGTGTCGCTTGTTGGAGAATTTGATACATTCTGACTTGAGATGATCGATGAGACTTTGTTGGTGTGCCAAAAATTATCAGAAAAACGTTAATTCAATACGTGGATTTAGGGTTTCCAACAGGAAGTCAATCTGTACCGAAATTTTAGCCCAAACACAGTTTTGCCTGTAAAACTAATTAGCCGTGACATTAGCTCCTGCGATCTATATTCATGACAGCGGGTAATTTGAATTGTCTGGCTGGTAGTGCGCATCCATTTCACGCCAATTTGGGTACATCGTTATGATTTATCAGTGCATTGTGGGATTAAATTTGGGAACCCACAATTTGCGTATTCATCTGCAGGCGTGTAGAAATCATGGGTAGGAACTTATGACGCGGAGTTTATATGTGGATCGCCATATCGAAAGGTACCTTAATACCGGCATAGTACATTACGAGAAACGGGCCATTGAAGCTAAGTATAGTCAAAAATCACGTCCAAGGTCGAATTTCTAATTTCATCAGAAAGGTTATCATTGAAGTGTATTCTATCATATTAATCCGGTTCCAACATCCAAAACATAGTAAACATGTATTACAAACCAAGCTAAAAATCCTCTCTCCATTTAAGATTTACTAAGTACAAAAACTTTAAACTCGATTTTCTCAGATCTATAGTTTTCCGAATCAGCCCGATGCCTTTTACCAATTTGGGTAACTTCGCAACGGAACATCCAATAACCAAAATCAAGGTGTCATTTAAAAGCTTAAAATCTCAGCTTTCAGACAAGACCAAAAATCAATTTTGATTTTGCCGACCTTAAGGTACCTTTCGATATGACGGGTCACATATGTGAATGCTTACATCACAGTGAAATATTTTTTTTCTTTACTGGCTTTTTAAAAATGGTTTTACATGTATTTTATTTTTATGAATCTTTATAATAGGGAAGATACATTTAGCCAGTTCAACTGTTCTGTCCGTGCATCACAATGCATTTTGTAATCCGTAGTAAAATATTTTGTTAACCCATTACTTATTCTATTCACTGGAGTCAATAAGTATAGATAATCCCCACTTGAGAAATTGCAATCCTTTTGTGTTTACACGATAAAAAGCACAACTAAAACCTCTAGACATTTTTGCTTTCGTCGAAGACAATAGCCTATCCTATACTTTGATTGACAGGCCTCTTTTGTGCGGTAAAATTAATTCGATACTTCTTTTGTCATTTACGATTTAGTTATTTGTAAACTAAATCCTTTGTCCTTTAATGAAATAACTTATGACAAACTTGAACAGGCTAATTGTATGCATTTGGTGAAGGTAAAAACTGTCAATTTAAAAGCATTGGTAGAATTTTGCCAAGAGTTATTTTTGTGTGACTCTCGATACCTAATTGAGTGTATGAGTCTCTGGACTCTTCTTTTCAGTGTATGCAGGGTTTCTTCAGTTAATGAGAATATAGATGGACTCTGATGCTATTCTCTGCAGATGTGGATACATGTATTAGAATCAAAATTGTATCCCTTCTCAAGCCATGTATAACTTTAAACCAAATAACCAAATGGTAAACCTTAAATTCACGTAGGCCTACTACAGATACTATAGATATAGAAGGGTGATTCCGGCCGTGGTATACTGGCCCGTGTTATGGCGTCATCAGCCATGGTACTCAAATTAGGGGTATGCGGTACACGCGTTTCCCTTTAATACAGGGTGTCCAAAAATTAACTGCACATTTTTAAATGTTAATAACTTTAAAACTAAGATTCGTATTACAACTCTAGACATATGTATTGATAGAGGAGACTTAAAGAATTTTTTTGGTACCAAACATTATTCAATCAGTAACCTCTTAGGATAGCAAAAAGATCTGAAAGTTCAAAGTGGTTGAGCCACTGTACCATACAGCACTGACACTCTTCTGTCACTTCACCATGACGACATGACGCCTCATACAGTTTGGTTTACAAGGGCTTTATCAATTAACTTTTTCATGAAGAATCATATCGATCAAGATAAAGAAACCCTGTCCCTTTCACTCTCATGATTGAAGTCCGCCCGATTACTTTTTGGGGTTATCTGAAGGACAGTACATCCCAACACCCTGGACTATTCCTGACCTGAAACAGAACATAACCAGTGAACACAGGAAGATCAAGAAGAACACATGCACAAATGTCCAGAACTTTGTTGTTAGAGTCAAAGAATTTGAAATCTGCAAGGATGCCATCTAGAACATATTCTGAAAAACATGAACCTGTGAGTGTAACTTTGAATGTTTGTTAAGGGATAATGCTGCAGTTGTGCGTCATTTAAAGATAGGCATATTTTAAGATTTACACTTTGACAAATGAAAAAC
>JXSR01S021661.1:5644-16089 GCA_000969725.1 Ophiothrix spiculata | reverse complement strand
GGGATCTTGACACAGAAAGATAGAAAAGAAAGGGGAATAGAGAAAAAAAATCAAAAGGGAAGAGAAGAAAAATAGTTTTAAATGTTTTGAAAATCATTGAAAAACTTGCCGTGCACTAGTGAGACCATGAATTTCCCTTTGTTTTTGATAATTTAAATGTGAAAAAGCAAAAAAATTGTGCGCTTCGCGTGAATGTTCAGGTATTATGGCAATATTCAGTCAAAATTTGCCAAATTTTGCGCAAATTTCAAGATTTTTTAACAAGTTTTAGCTTAATTGACAATTTTTTTCGCGCACTACACGCGCATTTTCAAAGTTACATAATTTTTCCTCCTGCCAGCCCCCCCTTTAAATTTTTAACCTTCCCCTGCTGATGGTCATTCGGGGAAAACTGATGGTTGTGCCCAACCACTCAAAAAATCCTGGGCACGCCACTGAGCATTATGTAATTATTAAGACAAAACCACAATCAAACATCTTCGTATTAACATTGTAAAAGCTTTTACACTGAATAGGGCATTAAAATATTCATGAATGATTCTCCTGTTTTCAAACATTGATACCTCCCCTAAATGTGAGTCAGACATTTATTTTTCTGCTCGGTATGAAAGCGCGCTCTTTATGTCTGACGTAATTTATGCCGAAACTGATTTGTAAAAATGGTAATTGCATCATATTGGGTACCAAAATAATTCTACAAGTCTCCTCTATCGATACATATGTCTATAGTTGCCATGCAAATCCTGGTTTAAAAAGTTATAAGCCTTTAAAATGTGTAGTTAATTTTGGACACACTGTATCAATTTTGGGGCCACAATTCGATCGCGCATAGAAACAAACCATGCAAATAAGGGCGCGTTCTCAATGTAATGTTTTGAACAAGGTCATGGTACTTAAAAGTACATCGAGCCCACTTCCTTGCCAAGTGAGAACGCATTTTAATTGGGCTCAGACCTACATTTATGTGGGGTGCTCTGGTAAAATGAGAGGAAAGTCTCAAATTTCAAAATTGAGTTTATGACATATTTTAATTTCAGCTTTTGAATGGTATATAATATGTCACACTTTCTTTTTCCATTCAACATTTAGAAATAGAAATCGAAAGCAGTCCACTGAATATATTGCAATGAAAATTAGCTATAAATCAATTTCAAAGATAGGGTCAAACCATAGTTCTTTTGAGCTATCAAATATTTGGTGCAACAAGTCTTTGCTATTACATTAATTCCAATGCATCTTCTAAAAAATAACAGATGCTTGGTGTTGTAAATCACCAAACATTTGACATCAAACAAAATTTTGTGGTGTATTGATTTTTCATCACCAAGCCTCTGTTATTAATAGAAAATACTTTGGAACTATATATCAGATTATGAGAAAACAAAGACTTGTCAGCACCAAATATTTGATAGCTCATGCGGTGTCCCAAGATCGGGGGAACTTATTGACCAGTGAATTGGATAGTACATTTCACAATGCATGCTGTCAAGTATGTAGTTCGTGCATTACTTGTCTCATTCAAATGTCCTGGGAAATGATAATTGTGGTCTAACAGTAATCGCTGGGCGGATTGGTGTATTGAGCTAAATTTGGGAGTAAAGGCCGTTCCAGACTCCCCTATCGTATAGAGTATTTTGCTTAGAATATTCTATGCTGACGACAATATTCTAAGTAAAATATTCTATACGAAAGATGCACCTGGCCTAATTGGGTCCTTACAATTGCTTTACAGTTACATCAATCACCTTGCAAAAACATACTGCTTTGATGAAATATATTCTACATTGTCATTTGTGAATAAAAGAATCCAGTCAATTCCTGTTACCTAATCCATTTAATCCTGAATCAGACCATAGAGAGGAGACCATAGACTAAGCACCATTTGTATTCCTGTATGGAATATATAAATATATAAGTGATGACTCGCCCTGAAAAGGGGGACTTTGCGATAGAACACTTTTCGAGAAACTGACGAAAATAGGCAGCCAAAAATAAAGAAAATAATAAGAATTTCAAGCAGATTTTCTGTTGAAAAATGTGATCCTTTATCAATTTCAACAAGTCAGGTGTCATTAAAGCTTAGAAAATGCTGTAACAGATGAAATTATAAAATTAAAATTGATCATCTGCAAAGTCCCCCCTTTCGGGGTGAGCAATCACATATATATTTTGTTTTGGCGCACTTTTTGAGTATACATACGTGATTGTTAAATCAAGGCTAAATTTAACATCTTTGATATCAGAGGTCTAGAAGCTAAGACGCACAATAACAAATACAGGGCGAGTCAGAATAAAGTGTAATCTAATCCGTGATTTTATACAACCAGTTCCTTAGATTCTTTTGCAAAATTGTTCCTGTATGAGATGTCACATTTCATTAGCTTTCATAGAAAATTTATTGTGTTGAAATCGAACAAAGCGTTCTTAAGTTATAGTCATTTCAGTGGAGGTACCCAATTTGAATGGCTAACAAACTACGCAATTTAGTTTACGTGCGTACTGGTAACAAATGCTGTTGCCTCTTTTAATTGTTATGATAGAAACGACTATGGAAATAAAATAACAAGAAAACAATAGGCTGTTGAATGTGGACTGTGAAATAACGGGTAGTTGGTTGACTCTTGATGTAATGTTCAGATCTCTCAATAAAGCTCTTTTAATTCGGTTGTTGTTTTTATCATCCTGATCAGGATTTTCCAGAGCCTTCCTTGTTTCTGCTACAAAAAGTTGCGTAGTCATTAGTTTATAAACAAATATTTTAAATAGCTTGAGATGATGGGACCTGGTTGGCCTCCGTTAACTACAGACAAAACAGACGGCGATCTTCAACCGGACTATGAGTCTGATGATACTTAATTGATGATTTATCTCCTGGCATTGGTTGTGCACACGCACTTATATCTGAAATGACCATCAATTCTTTGATCTGCATCATTCAATCTTCTTCAGTATATCTGCACAATGCATGCCCTTTGGACATTGTGAATGCAGTAAAGAGTTCATGATGAAGCAAATTTGTTTGACACCAAAATTGGGTACCTTCACTTAAACAGCTGTAACTTTTGAATGCACTGGTCAATTTCAACAAACTAAAATTCTCCTGAAAGCTGATTAAATTTGCTATTTATCAAGTATAAAGTTAATAAACATAAAACAGATTTGCTGTTAAAAATTCCTCAGCAGATTACACTTTAATTTGACTCCCCCTGTATAGCGCCTGTTTGTGGTCAGTTGAGATTTGGCATGTCTCGAATACCCCCAATTTGAGCCCCTTGGCTAACGTCACATTGCACGGACTGGTATAGGAATGACATAAACTACCCTGTCAATCTATGATACAGACTACAGTAGCATTTTCAGACGTCACAAAAACAACACATAATTTAAACAACACAAAGTTGATTTTTATGATATTTTATTACAAAATATTCTTTATACACATAAATATAACCAAACTGAAAAATGGAATGTCCATATGGATAATGGGAGAAGCAGTCAACCAGCAGGTCATTGCAAAGTACAGTAGTTTCTTTTCTATGATAAACTCTTAGATACTAGTAGCTCTTTTGTACACCAAATGTGATTAGCCAGTCAAGTGTGCATCAAATTGCGCGGTGATAAACGTGGTTCAACTGAATATTCCTGGCACATGGTCTTAAACATAAACTGCATGTGGTTGCATCTTGAGCTGTGTGAATTTCCGAATTTACAACAGAAACCCCTACATTTCAGGTGTAAATTTAACGGTGTTATACAAGCAGGATACTTCTCATTTTCAGTGAAATGAATAATAAATATCTTGTTTACACATTCATGTAATTTAGAAATGGTAACATTATCGAAAACGGTCAAGTTCACGATTTTCGTTTAACATGTAAGGAAAATTCACATACAATATTCAAACCTAATTTTGACCATTTTAATAAAATGCTATAATAATTATTTATTACAATGATGTTAAGAAAAGACAAAATCAATATATTCTGCTTACAGCAAACAAATCAAGGGTAAAGATTTCCAGAAAAATCCATCCAAAATGCGCACTATCATTCTGAAAAAATTGGAAATCTTCGGAACTTGTACGCAAAAGTTTCATTCCACAGAAAGACCTTGCTTTTGTACACAGACTGACCTGTTGGTTGACTGGTAGCGAGATCTCATGTATTGTAGCAGATATCTCATGAGATTATTCACACACAATGTAGCAACGTTTGTTGGGATATTTGACCATCAGAATGGAAAAAATGACTCTTTCTCAAATTTCTGGTGCGCTTGTGATATTACCAATGCTGAATGGTAATAAAGGCCCTTAAAAAGAATGTGAGACATGTGCCCAGATAACAAAGTTAGTTGGGCCAACTAACTTTGCTATCTGGGTGGGTACAAAACAATTTACAAACTCTATTGTCATTGGTAACATATAACAAAAAGGCTAACGGCCTCTATTGAAAAATATTGGGCCTAATTAACTTTCTAACAAGGTCCTGATCTATTGTAATTTATCTCTCTATCAAAGGTTCTGATTGGTTGTGAATTTTACATTACAGCTTGTGATTGGTTAGTAATAACATTCCACCAATCCATTATAAGTCAAGGGGCAGATTCAATTGCATCTCGTCTCCACCAGAGAATTCACTTACAGACCATTCCTATGATTGGCATATGTCTGCATCAGAACTAAGATTGAGGCCCAGAATTATGTTGATGCATTGTGACTCATTCACCTGCAGATACATGTTTGCATGGAATCGGTAACGATGCACCAGGTAACACAATTCTTAAGTCTCTTTCTGAATTCTGATACTCGGGCAGCGAAGGAAGTAAGTCAATTATAAGAATAGTCTATATTGATTGCCCAAGTATATGGATAGTCATGTGACTTATTTGTGTGATGTGCAATTAAATATAGATAACATTGTCCCGTGGGGGGTTCTCAAATTTTGGTATGCGAATGTGCCTGCCAGATTTTGTAAATTTGATCATCTCTACTTATTTTTGGCTTAAAAGCCCCTCCTGTCTGTATACCAATTTTGACATAAAGGCACCCAATTCTACTCAAATTGGATGCTTTTTGATCAAATTTCCCCAATACACCCAATTTATGTAAATTGGGCGGGTTCATCTGTGATGAAAACCACCCCTTTGCTATAACAAAAATTGGGAAAAACGACCCCAAAAGGCAGGCAGACACATGTTCATATATCATGTCAATGAGAGGCGCCCTCTCCCTCGGAACATAGTGTGTTTTATATCATGATTACAGTGATTTGAGCCGTGCAATAGTTTGTACTATTGCACAGCTTGAAACAAACCTGTGTGATATCATGATATACAACAAATATTGAATGCCTATACACGTGCAATAATACAAAATATATCATCACTCTCAGGCATTCAATATTTGTATAATATGTGACATCAACCAGCATGTCATTCATCGTTGTGTACATAAAGAGGTTTCTTATTCAAATGACAATGTTAATATACCGTATCCACTCGTCCAATTCACGGAATCACCTAGTGACTTTCTGAATGTACATCACCTTTACTGCCAATGTCAGATCAGTTTTTATAATTATATAAAAATTAATTATTATTATTAAGTTTTTATAATACAATAGTAATGATTCGGTGAAAGAGTTTGACGATTTGTCAAACTTTTGGAAGCCAGGGTATCTATTTATTCAATGGGTTTGTCTAATAGCAAATAGTTGAAATGGGCGAGTGGATACTGTACATGTATCAACCACCCCTACAATATAAAAAAGTTCTTTGCTGATGCCGTCTTGGGTTTAAACCAGAGGGTGAATTAAGCCATTCCCTTAACACACAGCCACACTTAGTTGACCCAATGGAATGTTAACCAAGGTCACTCCATTACTGCATTCATTTGTATGGTAAACAGTTTGAATTTACTCTATTTCAAACTGTATTTTCGGAATGAAAAACTCTGTCCAACTGAAATTTGTTTGCATTGATATCAAGCTGTGATTTCCTCTTTCTGAAGATCCTTTTCATTCACAGTTGGACAAAATAATAAATTTTCTATAGCAAGTTTTCCATCAGTACTTTTATCATATAATTCTATGCAGTTGGTTCACTCGGTGTGCTGCTTTTACGCTGTGGAAATAGCAGTTTGAATTGAATGGTGGGAAGGGCTTAATTCAAAGCCAAGTGGAAGTGCTTTTTAGTTAAAAAAATGATATACACGGTCATAGTGTGTTCAGAGTCCAGCGATTTCATCACTGCAACTTCGCTCATTACGACAAGGTTCAAAATCTGACCCCGATTTCACTGCCAAAAGTGTGAAAAAATTATTTAGGGGTGAAAATATAATCAAGAAATATTGAAATATATCATTTCTTAGGTAAAACTGTCTGTAGTTTCTGATTATGTAACCCAGAATCTCATATCTCTTACCATTTTTTCAGAAATTTATGTTTTTTGTCCATTTTTGGTCAAAAATGGGCACTTTTCGGTGACAAAATATTTTACCAACCATGGAATATTGCCCTGTACACCTAAAATACATGGGGATATGAATGTTTTAGATTATGTTTTGTATAATTTGTACTGTAATACTTGAAATACAACCATTTTCAATCAAATCAGTTACATCGTTTGCTTGTAATGGTCACTCAAAATCAATGTTTCGTGTGACAAAAGTAGGCTGAAAAAACAGTGTTTTTCCGTAAAATCGGACAAAAAATCAACATAAAATCTAATAGGAAGGTTCCACAGACTTCATTTACCCCTAATTTTATGTGAAAATTAATTGTCTTTAAGGTTATAACATTTTAAAATACATTTACTTCTTTTAAAGTGTAAAAAAATTCATATATGCTACCCCTACCCCTTAATTTTTCAAAGTGTGAAAAAATTATGGGCATTTGATAAAAAAAATTGCATTTTTTTATTTCAAGCCCTATGGACATGAAAATCAAAAGGAGTATGCTCAAGACTGTTGCCCATGATGCTATTATATTTATTTTTGCTTGAGATGCTTAATAAAAAAATGCAAATTTTTTTATCAAATGGATTTGTCCATTTTTGGCACATTTTCGACAATCTCGGCCCTGTACATTAGTCAATGGGGAAAATTTCAAGTTCAAGACAGTGCATTTTTGACTTCATATTTGAATTCTACGCGAAAAATTAGCCTAGAAACATGTGTCACTCTCTATTTTAAACATCTTTATTTTTTCAAATTTTGGCAGTCAAATCGGGGTCAAATCTCGAACCTTGTCTTACAGTCTTGACACATGCTACAAGAAGTGCGCTTTAAAATTTAAAGACTGCGTATCATACAGTGTTGCAGTGATGAAATCAGTGGACTTTGAATGCACAATTACATTTAACTAATGTAATTTTTATAATTCATTGAGTGAATTGCAACCAGTAGGTATTTTGCAAATATTGTTGTTATTCAGTTCTGTGCAATTTTGTGTTCTGCTACATTTCTTTCACTCTTTTTCACTTCTCAGAAATTCAAGCTGTTGTCTTTTGAACGCTTGCAATTAAGTACAACATTTCTGAACTTGTGGAAATCCCTGTGAAATACTATAGGTACATCTCTATCCAATGCTGAATATTTGTTTAGCAAAAGGCTGCGTCAAGTTACTCTATACTCCCATATATTCATTGTTTGTTAATCTAAATCTTACACAATTCATTTAAACCTGATATATATAAAATGTCTAGGGGTCTCCAATTTGTTGATATTTTCTCTTAAATTTTTGAAATATTACCAAAATAGGTTGAAACATTTCAAGAAAATCTCTTCTAGACATAAGATTTCAAAAAGTTCACAATTTTATCATAGCATATGTAAGCTGCTCTGGCAAAATGAAAGGAAAGCTGCATATCTACATTTTGAATAAATAGCATCTGAAGTAAAAAATAGGGTGAAAAAGTCAAATTTGACATAAAATGCATTCATGCATGAGTGTTTACCTATACCTAAAGTTTTTAAGGTCAACTTTGCCGGGAAGTGCAATGGTTTATGGTTAATTGATTGCATGTTGCTATTATATGCTGTAGTAATCAGTATCTTTGAAATCGATTTGCAGTTAATTTCTATTGCAATATATTAAGCGGACTGCTTTGGATTTCGATCTCTAAAATGAAGAATGGGAAAGAAAATGTGACATATTATGTATATCATTCAAAAGCTGAGATTATAGAGAATTAAAATATGTAATAAACTCAATTTTGAAATTTGCGACTTTCCTCTCATTTTGCCAGAGCACCCTTCATATATTACACAATATTTTGCACTGTTTGCCAATTTTAGACCAATATTGGTCAAAAACTGACAGCACCATCACGTTAGCCATGGAAATCTGCTCCTACAAATCTATACTTTATAGTTTATAAAAGCATTTCACAATTAAGTTAGAAAGCAGTCAATAATATTAAGAAACCATGTGTTTTGATTACGTCTACAGACATTTGTGTTGGCCTCCAATACTCCACTGGTGACTGAATAATGAGATGTAGAAACGGCAACTCAATTTGTTTGTACGTGTTAACTCTTTCACTCTGGCAAGCTGCTCACAGCGGCCTTAGAAAGCGTGCATGATTGGACGGAATTAAATTCCGGTGTAACTATAAAAATATCTGTAAAGCAAAAATCAAAGCAAAGAAAAACTCAACCTGTAACCACCTGATACAAAGAGGTATCTAGCACCGTCATCAGTGCTGGCAAAAGTAATTAGGCTGGCGCTCTATAACTGTCATAAGTAAATACCATAAAATGATGTGAGCGGCTTCCTGTCCAAAGACAGTGTTTTTTGGAAAAACAAAAAACTGGAGTGAAAGAGTTAAAAGAAAAGGTTTGTGGTTTTTTTTTAACTTTCATGTGTGTGTTTACATCCTTATTTATCAATTACAGCTTGTTGCCAAATTCTCATTATTGTTTCTCTACCATTGCTATGCATAACACAACATTATGATATAGTAACTTCACAAAATGGATCTGAAAAATGTTACTTTACGTATATAGCTTTATCAAATGTATCATAACCTTAGTGCTGAAGGCGCTTTGCATCCAAATGGCGCCGTTATCAGAACAATTGATTGCAATTGTCTTAAATCAAAAGATGATCAACAACAATGCACCATATAGGTCACCAAACAATTGCTGGAAATGATCTAACATTGTGATTTCAGGATTTGTTTAGCATGTTAAGCATAAAAATCCACTTCTTAAATGTAAACTTTAATACAGTGTGTCCCAGAATAAACCTTACAATCTTTGCGTGCAATTTTGATGGGTTTAACGGATAGTCAGAAAGTATGTAAAGATTGCATTGTATAGCCCATGAGTTGAACTTTAAGATACCGTTTGTTTCATTTCAATCAGTAGTATACAACAAAAGTTATGTTTTATCAAACTTTTGGGTAGATTTTTGTCTGGTCCAATTTCATGATTATTGGCCATAAAGAAGGGGTGTTTCTGAATAGAATAAAAATTGGTCACCTTGGAAAACTTATCATATATGTCTTATTTTTACATCAATTTTTTTTTTCAGCATAGATTAAAGAGAGCACATGCGCAGTAAATAAGTTAACATTGTTACGGTTGAGTGAACAGATCAATGACAATACCCAATAAAACTTCATTCAAGGGTAACTTACAAACTCGTGAAATTGGACCAGCAAATTTTACATTCAATTATTTGACAAAGCATAACTTTTGTTGTACATTACCGATTGAAAAGAAACAAACGGTATCTAAAAGTTCAACTCATGGGCTATAAAATGCAATCTTTACAACTTTCTGATTATCCGTTAAACCCATTAAAATTGCACGCAAAGATTGTAAGGTTTATTCTGGGACACACTGTATGGTAGTTGGAGAGTTATGAGTACATTAACAGTTTATGTCAGTTATGGGTCTGAAGAATCTATACTGCTGCCCCACAAAGTAAAAACAAAGTATGTACATTTATCAAGCATAGCAGATACTTTCTTTACACATGCAATTTCACTTCATTCCACTCCCATGCTAAAATTGTATTTACATATGTTTGATATAGTATAGATACTGCATTGAGTTTTGAAAGAGAATTGGTCTGCTTATTTCTGCAGGAATTCTCCAAGGGAAAAAGAAGTAGCTTGCAATGTATCTGCAATGTTCATACTGTGTTTTTGCTTTGTTAGGTAGAATTGTTAAACCTGTGGCCTATTTCACTAACATTTAGCGATGGTCGCTAACCCCGTTTTGATCGCTTACTCCAACAAGAGCCACAGGCTCAGTAACCCATGCATGAAAGCCCGTTAGCAAAAAAAAAAAAAGACTTCAAAGAAGCATTTTTTGAACATTGTTTTGTTTTAAATAGGGCCTATAGAAAATGGTTAAAATCAATATAAAAATCATACACAAACTTGTTAATACAAAATCTATACTTTTAAACCAAAAAATATCAACATAGAAAAATGTG
>JXSR01S021659.1:9853-42324 GCA_000969725.1 Ophiothrix spiculata | reverse complement strand
TGGCAGTGGGGGGATTATAGGGCTGCCTGCTACAATAATATTGTGGCAGTGGTGGGATTATAGGGCTGCCTGCTACAATAATATGGTGGCAGTGGTGGGATTATAGGGCTGCCTGCTACAATAATATGGTGGCAGTGGGGGGATTATAGGAGTTTTTTTATAGGGCTGCCTGCTACAATAATATGGTGGCAATGGTGGGATTATAGGGCTGCCTAGCCTGGGTTTACATATGCACTGTTTTAATACATTGTCCAAGAACCTGTTGGCCATATAGGAAGGGTATATTCATTACTTTTTGATCTGCAGGCCTGTGCTTTTCCACTTGACCGCCAGTGCTATAATTGAAAAATTTTCTTATTTCCCAATCTGTACAAAATAAGAGTAAAATTACTCACATTTTAGTGATGTTTCACTGCTATTCTAACAGCTTCTTCGGACTGTTGACTCTTTTTATCTCTCAATGCTGTCATTTTTTCCACTAAGGGATTGTAAGGGGGGCCTGATGCAAAAAAATATTGCAGAAATTCTCTCCCCCCTTTTCAACCTCAAAAAAATTTAGGGGACCCCTTTTTTGCGATTAAAATTAGTGGTCAACCCCATAGGAAAGCATGGAAACTCAATTTTTACTGGAGCATATGTGGTAATTTATATCAAGGTCCCCACCCCCTTTTTGCATCAGGTCCCCCTAACAGGTGTTTGTGAATGTTCCCTAAAATGTAAGTATTTGTACTTAAATTTTGAGTGGATTTGGAAATATTTAATCATCTGCACCAAACATGTGTAATCATTTTGATATCTTTCAGCATCACACCTTTGCATTAAACAGTGATGGAGCAGCAATTGAGACATGTAGAAGGACTCATCAGGGATGTCACAGCAGGTAGGGGTAGAATTAAAACAAAAAATACCTACTCAGCAACTTTATTTTATAGAATTTATCACAGGGTTATTTTCATCTGAGAATTATCCAGATAACCTGAAATGTGCAGATAAGCCATTGAGTTTGCTTCAATGCAAAGGTGACCAGTTAGGAGAGTAAAAATGCATTTCTAAACCCACTTTATGTGTAAATACATTTGTCTCTTCGGTAAATCGATAAGTTACAATGTTACACTCATAGATGAACATACAAATTTAATGTGCTTGTTTTCTAGAATTAACAAGAACATATGTAAATTATATGTGTGTTAACTTAATTGCAACATTTAAGCTTTAATATCTTTATTATAAGATATTGGTAGTGCAGTGGCAAATTGAATAAAGATAACACAAATGAACAGGGACTAGTGTAGTGCTTTTTATCGATTATTAACATATGTATCAAATTTTCTCTTCTGCACTTTGTCTTTTCAGATCACACACAGGATCTTTTCCAAACAGTGCATTAGAAAACATTGAGAAGACCCTGACTCCCATCCTTAACAAGCTCCATTGCTCAAATGGATCCACTTCTTACATTATACCAGGAAAGTTAGAACTACTTAGCATCAGCAAACACATCACTGAATTATACATAGCGCATGCCATCAATACCAAGGTGTCACATAGATTGAAGAAGGTCAGTTGGGTTTCAGCGTCATTTAAAAAAAATGTTGATGGACTTCATCAGAAGGTTGAAAATAATAGAAAAAAAACGTTGCATCACATTAACATGATGCATAGAGGTGATTTTTGCTTTTCATCCCCCTGGTTTGAAAAGTAGAAGGGGGATTATGGCATAGTAGTGGATGTCCGCGTTGTTGTTGGCGTTGGCGTGAAAAGGGTTGACATTTGCCTCTAACTTCTGCATACTTCGATAGATTTTAACCAAACTTGGGTCATGGGTGCTTCATGGGAACCTGCATTTGTGGGTGAGGTCAAAGGTCACACACCAAGGTCAACTTAGGTCATTTGAGGTCAAGTTGTAAAATAGGCTGAAAATGTCAATTTGACCTAATTTTGCCTCTAACTTCTGCATACTTCGATAGATTTCAACCAAACTTGGGTCATGGGTGCTTCGTGGGAACCCGCATTTGTGGGTGAGGTCAAAGGTCACATAATAGGGTCAAAGGTTATTTGAGGTCAAGTTGTAAAATAGGCTGAAAATGTCAATTTGGCCTAATTTGAAAAGTTGAAGTCTGATTGGAACCAAACTTGGTTTGTGGATATAATATAAGAATCCTCATATGTTGATGAGGTCAAAGGTCACATCTGAAGGTCAAAGGTCATATGATGTCAAATTTCCCTAAACTTTCCATTTTTCTGATCGCGTCGGCCAGGGGGATCACGTGGTTCCGAGAACCAGTATTTTTGGTAGTTTTCTTTATTAATTAAGCCATGAATTTTTATTCCAGCACCTGTTTCAACACAATTGTTCATATCCATATCATTATAATTTAATTCAACAACCCATCGTGGTGAGATCCTTTATTGAAAATGGTTATGAATCCAGATTCATGGTCCTTAAGAATTGAATATACTGACCCAAGTCCATGCTTCCCTACTGAGGTCAAAGAAAGTATATTGTCCTAATCATGACTATAATTGCACATTTAAAAATTTATACTGGGCATTGATCATCACTTCCTTTTGTATGGGTAAGTCAACATAGACTTTGGTTAGTGTGTTTTTTCTATATTCAATTTGAATGCTTGTTCAAAAAATTTAACCAGAATTAATACATTAATTTTCTGCCATTGTTGAATATTAATTCCTTTGCTTTTATGATTAAACAGGTACTGGATAAGATAGAAAGGATCCTCCCTGAGACCAAAAAACATGTAGAAGAAGTGACATTGAAGCTACTGACCTCAGATGATGACACATGTGGTTTGGATTTGGGTGCCCTGAGAACAGGTTAGTAAGCTGTGAAGCCTTGCGTGATATAATGTATTAATAATGTTAAGGGGCGGCGGTTGTCTGTCGGTTCTGGGCGGTTGGCTATTGTTTATTCCGTTTGAACTGGCCAGAACTGGCCGGCAACCGCCAGTTGAGTTTAGAAGCGACCCTAAGTAAAATCCAAGTGGCTGTGGCATCAACAATTATGTCAAACTCATTCCACAAAATCAAGAAACTCATCTAAGTCCAAACAAGTCAAAGACTTGAGTTAGCTATGATCACAAAAACGCAACCAGGGCAGCATCTACCCATTGGATTGCTTTAGTGAACATTGGATCGGGAAGCGAGCGGTTCCAGGTTTGAATCGGGGAGTGGGGAACCACCTTTTTTTCATGTAAATTACCCAGGATTGTTAGGGTTGAATATTTGAAAACTTGTCCATTTATGCCACTTTGCTGTAAGGGTACAGTAATAATAATAATCCTTTTTTTCCTTTGACAGTTTCCTTTTTACTTGAAGACAATGCTACAGTAAGACGAGTACTGAACACACATTTCCCGCAATTCATAGCGATATTAGCTACATCTCTGACAGAGAGTGTGTCTGATCATGACGATACCATCTCAGATGACGCTTTAAGGATGTCTACCTCCTCCACGATGCAGATGTGTCATATAGGAGCTAAGATTTGTGTACAAATGTGTCAGTACATGGGGGATAAGATCAGACAGATCTTGTGGACACAAGAAGTTTCTTCAGAGTGTTGTCCAACTGGTGGTAGTTGTTCACAAGAGGAAAAAGAGGCACAATGTTTTCATCAAATTCTGCAAGCTCTTCTTGACATAATTAGCAACAAGGTTTGTATTAAGGAGGATGGATGATTTCATTCTATCTTTTAGATGTAATCCATGATCCTGGTGTGTTGAAAACATTACCTTATTTCTGGATACTTAAAGAGGAAAATAAAAAAGTGATTGTTTCAAATTAATTTCACTTAATTCTTGGTATCCTTTTTCATTTTTTTAAAAAGATATTTTAATCTGTGCCTTCAATTTGCAATATTAGGAAATGTCAGACTTTTTCAATTTTCTTAAAAGTTATGACAAATTTACAACAGGTTTCAGATTTGTAAGAGATATCAGTCAAGAAAATTTAAATCTAGAAGTCTGAATTCTGTTAGAGATTACAAGATCATGGATTACCACTTTAACTGATGCTAGATTTTTTTTACATTAAAACACATCAAAGTTTCTGATTGTGCTATAATAGTTTTATACTACAATGTATTTTGCACAAAAACAGACAGGGCAATTATTTGTCGCATAACAAATATTACATAAATTGGTTTCAGTAATTTATATAAGCAAGTCTCCAAGCATATGTAAGAAGGAAACAGCCACTTGAGTAATTTCTAGATAATATGAAAAATTAGTGATTATTTCAAATCAATTTCAAGTAATTCTTCGTATCCTTTTTCAATCTAAAAAAAGACATTTGTAAGCTGTACCTTCAATTTGTAATATTAGGAAATGTCAGATTTTTTCAATTTTTTTAATCAATTACGACAAATTTGCAACAGGTTTCAGATTTGTAACAAATATCAGTCAAGAAAAATTAAATCTAGAAGTCTGAATTGATTACAAGATCATGGATTGCCACTTTAACTGATGATGGATTTTTCCACATTAAAGCAAATCAAAGTTATCTGAAAGAGAGTTGTATCGGTCTCCCATTTATTGTTTTAAATTTATTTTAAAAGTTTAAGCTTCTGTTTGTGATATAATAGTTTTATACTACAATGTATTTTGCACAAAAATAAATCAGACAGGGCAATTATTTGTCCCATAACAAATATTACATAAATTGGTTTCACTAATTTATATAAGCAAGTCTCCAAGCATATGTAAGAAGGAAACAGCCACTTGAGTTTTTTTTAGATTATGAAAAATTACTTGCATAAGACGTGTATATATAACACCAGATTAACTTTAATGAATGTTTGTAGTACATTGTGATGTTATTTATTTAGTTTAATGGATAGATTTCTAATAATAGCAGAACAGCTTAACCCTTTGAACCCTGGCCATTCCACGTGCATCTGTACCGCTGACCCGGGCCAACACGAAAGTTAAAAAACACAATATTATAACGCCTAAACTTACTTTTATTTTGATTTTTCTTGCTTTACCTTTTCATTTTACACTAGTCTGAACTGTTCCAATAACCAGTATTAACAAATAAATACTATTTATGTCAACCAACTTATTCGACATTTACGTTGTAGTCTATGGGCGAAGCCATATTTATTGAAAATTTGATCAAATTAACAAAAATGTGAGGAATTATTCAGCTCTGTCAAGTAAATAAGAGCAGAATGGCTGATCAACTATGTGTTGTATAAGTTTTATTGATGTCTTCCGATATAAATAAGACCATTGGAAATTTTAACTACCCATGTCTGTTGACAGACACATCAAGTTTCTGACATGTGACCTTGAAGCCTGTAAACCGGCTCATCGGGTGTACGGTACATGTGCACGTGAGCCGGTATACTGGCTTGTCGGGTTCAAAGGGTTAAACTTGAACTTTATATGAGGGGTGCTCTGGCAAAATGAGCGGAAAGTCACGATTTTCAAAATTGAGTTTATGACATATTTTAATTCTCTATAATCTCAGCTTTCGAATGATATATAATATGTCATACTTTATCAGTACAATCTTCATTTAGTGATCAAAATACAAGGCAGTCCACACAAAATCTGGCAGTAAAAAATTGTCGCAAATCGATTTTAAAGTTACTGATTACTATAGTGTATGATAGCAAAACGCAATCAATTACCCGTGAATAATTGCACTTCCCAGCATAATTGACCTTCGAAACACGAGGTATAGTTTGACACGTATGCATTAATGAGTTTTATGTCAAAAAACAAAATTTGATCTTTTCACCATGTATTTTAACTTTAGCAGCCATTTATTCAAAATCTACAATCGCGACTTCAAAGTTGATTGAACAAGTATTGTATTTGTTATGGTTCAAAACGCGAGCAAAGTCTAAGGGGGAGGTGGTTGTGGAAGCGCCATTGACTTGTACACAAAATTGTGAAAAATTACCAACCTTGAAAATGTTGTCATATCAAAACTTAAAGTCTTACAAGAATGATTTTTTTCACACTTATAATGAAAGATAAATACATCTATTAATGTTTAGAAATCAATTTTAGGTGGAGTCATTGTAATTTCCAGGTTTTTTTTTCATAATAAGTTTCAATGGTAGTTTCCTCATTTCCAATGTTACACTTTTTCAGACCTATTCATGACTTATGATCAGATAGGAAATGGAACCAAAAACTTCAGCTAAGTTACGGGAATGCAACATGCGGGCGCCATGCTTGGACCAATGCTGCGCGATTGAGTAGTGACATGTTACAGCGCAATACGCATCTTACAGTTTTTTGTCAAATTGCAAGCAATAGTGCTTGACTGAGTCGATAGCCGCATTCTTGGTCAAGTTACCAATTCATTGCCGAAGTACAGTTAGAAGCATAATGTAGAAGATTTAAACTAAATTAACCAACATGTTAAAGGAATGTATGTAAAGTTTTGCTTATGTCTCCCATTACAGAGGTTCTCTAAAGACTGCAGTTTAATGGCTGGGGGTGCTTTAGCAATGGTGCTGAATTCTGCAAGTAACAAGGAGCAAGCTGATAGCATTGCACTCAATATGCTACAACTGCACAATCAATGCGAGGTTTGGCAGCCAGAAATGGGTAGGTCACTGTACTAGAATTCTGTTCACAATTTCACAAATCAACTCGAGGTTTGGTGCCCAGAAATGGGTAGGTTACTGTACTTGCATGCTGTTTTGATCATTATCCAAGGTGAATTATGTATTGGCACACAACCTGCATGCTTCTTAGTTCTACATGTAAATGATTACGGTTTTTATATGATTATCATAATTGTCATTGTATATTACTTTAAATGATAATTTGCTGTTGACTTTGACCTGACATATCAAAGTTTAAGTCCGAGTACGCCATTTTTAAATTTCTTGAAATTTTATAAAGGTTTTTCCATCTTGAAAATTTTTCAATTTTACCACGATGTAACTGGTAGTTTGACATGCTGCGATGAATATACTTTACACATGCTGATTTGCTCGCCACAAATTGCCATAGAAATCTCGTCGGGATCACCATTTTGGTAAGAAGAATATCTTCTTCTCACAACATTAAACATAGTGGGAATAAACAAACAGTGATTCTCTTGAATACTCTCTTTGATGAAATTTTATTCAGTCACAAAGACAAAAAGCACCATGGTGCACAGAAATTCTACAGACAGATGTTTAAGCTATGCCGACTAAAATAAAAGTGATCGAACCCACGTGGTCCAAGCTCTAAGCTGTGGGCTCATTTACATATATTATCCATATTCCAACCAATGAACGACCAAGATGTTATTCTTCATTAAATTAATTATCCCATAACAGAGTTGCCTGCCTGTTTCATTATGGCAACATCTTATAAAAATCCATAGCTTGCCATGTTATTACACACACTTGTGCTAAAATCTAAGGTGTCTTACTTAATTGGAGTCGAGAAAAGACAATTGTACCCCTTTTAATTTTAAAAACATATATATTTGGTTGTTCTTTCTAGCCACCAACACTCCAGAGAATTCCAAACTTAACATTGGTAATGTCAGCCTCATGTGTAAGTGCCAAACTGGGGAAGCATCAACCAGGAAATTCAGTCAGTTGACTCTACTAAGAGGTCTTCTAACTTGCAGCAAAAACGACTTACTCAATGATATGGTAAGGCATTAAACAGACATTCAGCCAGCTTATCCTCTTACAAGACTATTGCGGTGATTTCATCAACTGATACAGTGTCACAGACTAGTTGTGGCTCCGTGGCATGATACGCATGGTATCTTAACTCTTTGAACCCTGGCCATTCCACATGTTCCACCGCTGACCCGGGCCAACAATATAACCCCTAAACTTACTTTGATTTTGATTTCCCTTGCTTTACCTTTTCATTTTACAGTAGTCTGAATTGTTCCAAAAACCAGCATTCACAAAAGAATACTATTTATGTCGACCAACGTATTCAACATTTACGTTGTAGCCTAAGAGCGAAGCCACATTTGTTGAATATTTTGATCAAATATACGTAGATATAAAGGAATTATTCACCTCTGCCTTGTAAATAATGACCCATCAACCATGGGCTCAAAGCTTCATTGATGTCTTCAGATAGATACCAAGTTTCTGACATGTGACCTAAAAGCCAGTAAGCCGGCTTATTGGGTATACGGTACATGTACACGTGAGCTGGTATACCGACTCGTCGGGTTTAAAGGGTTAAGTGTAAAATATGCCTCCTATATGTAAAATCACAGATTTCCTTGATATGTTTTACTGAAAGTTTCCACAGGTCTAGCAAAGAAACCTCGTTGAATACCAAGTTATCATTTGTGAGCAAATCCACAGTATTTTTTGTAATGAGATTTACAAACCTGCCTTGTCATCATTTTGAAGATGTAAAGAAGAAAAGAGGTAATTGCGCCAGGGTTTGTTTTCTGCAATATCTCCATGACATCAATATTTGGTGTTATAATTCTTAATTTTATCATAGTAAGAAAATTGGGACAAACAACAGTATTTCCATTGACATGCGGCTGATATTCTGTATTTTTCCGTTCTTACTTTCAGGGGCTTTTACATGATGTTTTATTTCCTATGGTCTCTGCTATGTGTTATGACCTCAAGGACATGCAATACCATGCACTCCAAGGTGAGAGCGACTCTAAAATGCCAATTTGAGTATAAAATCTCAGCAGTATCTTAATTTCCTCATTCTTTCCCCATTGGTAACACGCAGGGTTTGGCATTAGCATCCGCCCGATGGCCAATGGCGGGTAACTTTGGTGTCGGGTGGGTAAAAAGTGAACGTTACCTGCGTGACATAGTGGGAAATTTGTGTGTGTGTGTATGTTGAATCCATTTTGAGTAAATAAAAAAAAAACATTTAATGATCTCTTCTAGTTTAGTTTGAGTAGGGATGTGCCACATATAAAAAAAAACAAATTTTCGAGTTTACTTTTTAAAATTAAACCCATGATTTTGCCAAGTGTTTGTGAAACGCCATTTATCTGAAAATTTTGATTTTTTAAAAGTTAGTGATGTTTGGTTTTTAAAATAGTTAAAATTTGGGCAGGTAAATTTCTTGTCGGGCGGTTTGCTTAGGATAGCCTGACTGGCCAGTACGAAAACATACCAATGTCCAGCCCTGGTAACACCTTTAAAGGCCTTTTGAAAACACTTGCTAAATTTATGTTAGCAAATTTGTCTTGTTTCAAGGTTTAGATTTGCAGTTGTGTGTAAGAGGTGTGTGAGTGATATTATAGGTTAATCAAGGTTTTGATTTTAAGTTTTGTGTATTGTAATGGAATGGAAGGCGTCGCTGGATTTATCAGGACAGTAAGTTCAAAATATTTGAAGTTACACCTTCCAATGGAAAGTTGCCTCTGAGTTTTATCATGACTAGACTAGGACAAGATTAGCAGAGCATTGTTAATTACAATTGTATCTGTACTTGATTCCTGACTATAAAGCAAAATTTGAATTATATACCTGAAGTTATCAGCTTTTCTTTTCAATCCTATTTCTCCATAGTTCTTAGTTACTGGCTCCAAGCTGCTAAAAGAGCTCTCACAAAATACCATCAAACTTCCTCACAAGATGATTCCAAGATTGGTCATTGCTACTCCTCAGAACAGCGTGTGTTCAGTCCACAATCCAAGGTCGTGACTAGTGTGTTAGCAATAGCATGGCAGAGCTGGCAGAGTCCAATGGAGGGGGTAGCTGACTTGGTCAAATCTGTCGTTACGTTATTACTAGAAGCTTATGAAGAAGAAAATATGCTGCTTGGAATTTGTGAAAGTAAAGTGAGTACTCTAAGAGATTTAAACTGGTTTTCTAATGCTGGTTTACACTCTTTGTCATTTTGTCATTTTGTACTTAACAATATTATACTTTGATTAACACACAATGAATTAAATGATTAGATATATTCTTTACTTTCTCATGTGAGAGTAGATTTGTGACAACTTTGTATTTATCGATTTGTTGCTAGGTCAGCAAAACAACTTCAGTCTGAAATTAAATAAAGATTAAATCTCTTTGTATTTCCTTTTGCAGTTATATGAAATAGTAACAACCAAACTACGACAGAGTCCATGGCATGTCAAAGGTCGATATCCCCTTCTCTGTACAGTCATCCCCTACTGCACAGCTGCAAAGCTACTAGACTCCTACACAGACTTGCCTCCTACACTACTTGAGTGCTTAAAGGCCAATCATCTTGCCGCTGCATCATCTGATGTGTATAAAGCATGTTTGCAGAGTCTACAAGACACAGGCAGGAAGTTTAAGAGAAGGAAATCTGATGAAGATGATCCAAATTACAGCGGGAAGTGTGAATGGGAATTACACTGGAAACAGATTTTGTTGAAGGGGCTGTGCAGTGAAGATGAGTAAGTGTCATGACATATTTGTTGCCAAAAGTGGGATTCACCCTAGGGGGAGGTAAAACTTTGACATTAATTACTGTGCACCATCTTTATTGAGATTATTGTCTAAAAGATGATGTATTTGATTTTGAAGGTACTTTGATATGCAAAGCTGCTGTCCCATGTACATGTGTGACCATCCGCCATAAACCGCCATCAAAGTCAGCCTCGGGTCAATTTTGTTTCACTGCAGTTTCAAGAAGAGTATGTCTTTAGCTTGTAGATGGTACTTGTATTAGGTTCATGACACCTAGAAGTTAAACTACAATTCCGTATGGCATGACATTTAAGAATACATAATACTGGGAACTTGTGTTAAGATTTTATATATAGCTGACAGCACAGTTTGATAAATAATTCAAGCAAGTATTTCTTGTCAAAGTGAGAGCCCTCATAATTAGGGGAGAATAAAAGAAACAAACAAAAAACATTCCGGACTTATTTAATTTCATTTCAGAGTGCAGCGAAACCAGACAGCAACCCATTGGTTACCCCCAACTATCAAGGTTGTGCCTGAATCATATAGTATAATGAAATCAGCTTTGTCAACGAGCCTTGACAGTGTAGACAAATCTAGGGTGCTTCATGCGCAGATATTACTTCTACAGCAGGCTAGGTTGAACCAGATTATTGAGGAAGATTGGATGGTAAGGGAGTAAAAAAAAAATATGTAGTAATAGAAACAGAGAAAAAAACTTTTTGCCAAGATTCACAAACAAAAGTTTGTAACCTTAGACCACACATTTTTCTATGTAATGAGAGATGGATGTAGAGGAAATTTTAATTGATGTGTTAAGACTGACAGAGGTGTTGCAGGTGATAATAAAGGTACATTTGTCATAAGAATGTAGAAATGATTGCCTATTACACAGTATAGATAAAATCTGAGAGGATGAAGACCCATATTGATTTAAGTGCCCAAGCACTGATAATTTCCAGTTGCCTGCTTCACAGCAGATGGATGATGATATAGATAACAAAACATTGATGTAAAGTGATAGCCTACAAGCATTATTATGTGACCTTTGGATATGGTGAATCATCTCAACATTGTTGTTTAGCTCAAAGATTGAAGAAATATAAAGGTGGTCTGAAGTCTTTTACAGGCAAATGAAGTCTCACAAAGTAGCTTGGGTGAGAATAAACTACTTTGAAAACTTTGAAATATTGAAGCGTGCAATTCCATTCTCTTTTAGCTGTAATATTTTGATCTGGTACCTTAAAATCAACTTGGAGTTAAGTCAAATTAATTTGTTGTCACCTCTGAATTAATTTACCTTATAAAATGAAATCAATACACATCTCATTTTCATGATATTTTTCTGTTCTTTTTTCAGTCCCAATATTGGGAGATAATCAATGCCGGTTTATACCACTGTGAAGATGATGTCCGATGTGATGCATTCAGCCTCATTTGCATCTCTCCCAAGAAGTCACAGTTACCAACGCAAACTGAAATACAACTTGTCAAAAACTTCATCCAAGAGAATCTCAACTGTGACTCCACCATTTTTCGTCCCAGATTCTATAAATCTGTCAAAGCTGTGCTCGTGAGGGTACGAGATGGAAGTCTGGCATGTCTGAGACAGCTCAAGAAAGAACAATCCAAACCAGGAGGGAAAGATGAACAAATAACAGAACAATTGCGCCAACAATTAGACATGTCTATTGGATTCTTCCAAACGCTACTAGATACTCTTTGCTCTAGTTTATTTCCTGGGGCTTGTTATCAGAGAAAGAGGACAGCTCTAGATCTTGTCAGTTTTCTTTATGAGGTCTTATTATGTGTCAGTGGTGTAGGCAAGACCAAGAGCGGTTCTTCAGGTAAGTTCAGTTTTTAAGATAGACAGTCATTCCACAAGCCAGTTTGGGAGTGCAATTTATCTTTCACAGAAATTACAAGGTAATTAATATTTGTTTTATATCACTTGTTTGATAAGAGTTTTTTGTTATAACTTACACAGTGGGTTGGTTAACCCCCAAAATAAATAATAAACCAATCAAATCAGCCAGTCAGCAACTGTACATCCACATCTGTATTTCTGTGCAGCAAACATGAAATACCGCGTAGAGTGCCAGTATATGGCACATCGTGTTTTTCTTCCAAACATGGCATTCACCACTAAACCAACAAATATGATGGGCTTAACAGATGTTTAAATATAACCTGCATTCGTCTTAAATTAGAATTGATAATATTCAACACAATTTATCAACCACATTGTCAAGATGAAGCGAAAAAGAAACTAGAAAAACGTGCCATAAACTGGCACTCTACGGCCAGCGACACCATGTGTGATGGTTAAGCTTAAAACATTGCTATTTTCTTGGCCAATTTTAAACTTTGGGTCATTTTATGATAAAAATAGCACATTTTAGTGTTCACAAATGTCGATTTATCATTCATCTCTAACTGATTTTTACCTCCATTGATCAGAATCTGAGAATTTACGTGATATTTCATTGTTTATTGATCTCAAGATGACGATGTTTTTCCACTGAGCATGTGTACAGACAGCACAGTGAACAATTTATAGCGCTATGAAAGGTTATTTAATAGACTAGTTAGAGCATTAGTATAATGAAAACTTGGATGTTATGACGCGTGATACGCAACCTGACACAGCAATTTAAGCCTGATAAACCGAAGAAAACTGTCGAATAATCAATGGAAAACAACAACAATTCTTATAAATCAGAATTTTGCCATCCATGGCTCATTTCAAGTAAAGGTGATGCACATGAAAATGTAAATGATATATGATATTTGGTGAAAATTCACACAAAATCCAAGAGAATGGTTGATTGAACATGTGAACGGTTAACTGTTTAAAATGGTTTGTAAATGTTTATGGTAGTTCTGTTTTGTACACATGTACATGGTCCCAATGTTAGTGTAGAGGTAATTTATCAGTGTTCTACATGAGGACCAGGTGTCTGAGGCCAAGGCAAAGGCCAAGGACTTGGTTTCCGAGACCAAGGACTTCATGTGCGAGGATCAAGAACAACATGAATTGTCCCTTAATGCCAAGGCCTGACCTTGAGAACTACAATGCTGTAATTAAAGATAGCTGTGACTGCAACCTATCTGTTACGTAAAAAATTATACATTTTCATTTTAATAATATTTCTGTCTGTTTTGTAACCCTATTTCTTTTCAGGTTCAGCCCTTGTTGAGTGGGCCAAAGGCCACCATCAATTTGACCTGCTGTCAGCAAGGTAAAGATCACATTGAACACATTTTTTATGTCACTAAAATATGGAAAAATACTTTTAGGGAAAGTAGAATTTGCTGTAGTAGTTCAATGTTTTTTTGTTTTGTTAGCAAGTGTATTTGTCTTGGGGGGGGGGGGGAGGGGTGTATTATAAAACCAATGTAGAGATTCCCCAGAATGTGTAAAGTCATTTTTATAGTTGGATTATAGTAGAATCAGTGGAATGAAACTTTGCATTTTTCACCTTATTATATTTCTATGTTTTGCTTTAGAACTGCAGCATTGATTTTGACTTGTATGCAAGATGGCTCCAACGACACTCGCAATCTAGCCTACCACCTTCTGACTACCTACTACCCATCACCTCTCCCTTCATGCCCTGCATTTCCTGCTACAGCTAGTCAGGAAATCTTGTGTGATGGCTTGAAGCTTATCAGTAATCCTAAACCCAATATGGCGGATGCTGGCGCATTGCTCTGCAAGCTGATCTTTAATAAGTAAGTTTTTTTCTTAGTCAAAACATCTTTTGAATCTATTTAAAATCCAGAGAATCCACTTGTAATCTATTAGAATTTATCAACACTGAAAATTGAAGATGCAGAATTTCATTTTGGATAAAAGTATAATTTATCCAAGTAGTATTTCATAACATTGTGCAATTTAACGCCAAAAGTATTGGGATGCTATCTTTGTTTACGATTATTTGGACAGCAATAACAATACTTGACTGCATATTTCTTTAATTACAATAATTTTGTTGTTTCTAAACTATCATACATGTTTATAAAGTTCTGCTCTTGGTCCCACATTATACTAGATTTTTATTTCAAAAATATGTTAACTACAATTTTTATTTCAATGTTTTTTTGTTTTAATAAATGTTATTACAAAGTAAAGTTCAGGCAACTTGAAGTTATTGTTGGTAGGCAGAAGCTAGTTACTTTTTCTCTGACCCTGTACTTCAGAGAAAGTCAATACTCTCGTCTAAAAAGTCAATATTTGTGAAGAGCTCAGCTAAACAATGCATCACTGAAACCTTTTCTTATTATGTTCCAATAAAGTTGGTTACCTTGCTTGATTTGCTTGACAGAACCATCTGGACACCCAATATTACACAACAAGTATCTGCCAGCCTCAGTACACAGGGTAACCTATTTCCTGCAGGAGTCGACGTATTCATCATTAAGTTATTAGATATACTGAAATACCAATTTGAATGTGCACAACAGAATTTTGTCAGTGCTGCAGCTCTGACACCCATGCATGGTAAGAATTAAAAACTGATTCAGATTTCAAGATCATCATTGGTCCATACAATTGCAGTTACTTTAGCAAAGTTTACCAAGAATTTTGCCAAAATCATGTAAAATCAGCCGTCTTTTGGCCAAAATTTAACTATTTTGGTTAAATTTTTAAAGAAAATTTATTTATTATTCGGATTTTTGGGTTATATTAGGCAAAATTAGCATGCAATTTCACTTCAATCTACTCCCATGCTAAAAAGCTGTATGTGCATATGTGTGATATAGTAGATACTGCCTTAAGTTATGAAAGAGAATTGGTCATCTGCTCATTTTGGTAAGATTTCTCCAAGGGAAAAGGAAGTAACTTGCAATATGTCTGCAATGCACATACTGTGTATTTACTATGTAGGGCAGAATTGTGAAGAGTATGCAAACCAAAAGCTTGCCTGACCCACCTTCTGTTTATCACAACTGCTCAGAAATTCAATTGGCCATTGACTTGACTATATGGAACCAGTAGTTCTTACTGTTCAGAGTTGCTAGTTGACTTTTAAAGCATCCCTCAACTCAAAGAGAGAGAGAGGGGATATTTAAATTTATTTTTAATGATGATGGAAAGTGCTGTAATTTTTAGTAGTCTGCGTAACTGCTTATTTTATGTCTAATTTTTGTTGTATGTTCAGGTGTGATCTTAACCATTAGAAGGTGTTTAGTTGATGACCCCAACATTCTACACCAAGCATCCATCAAATGTCCTGCCACATGGTCTCCTATCATCGATGACATCATCAGCACTCTGGACAAGATTGTTGCTTTCATCCTTGGAGTTTTGGCTGGGAGGAAGACAGAGGAAGAAGAGGATGCAGCTAGGAATCTGGCTCCATCGTTCGGTCAGATGGGGGAGGCTATTGATGGATTGATTGGTGCATTAAGTCATGTCAAATTAGAAGAGGAGGAAGAGAGGACGGCTGTGTCTGATGAGCACCAGGTTGTCTTGTCATGCTGCTGGCTCAACTTGAAGGTAAGTCTTGTAGGGGGGGCTATTGATGGATTGATTGGTGCATTAAGTCATGTCAAATTAGAAGAGGAGGAAGAGAGGATGGCTGTATCTGATGAGCACCAGGTTGTCTTGTCATGCTGCTGGCTCAACTTGAAGGTAAGTCTTGTATGGTGGGGGCTATTGATGGATTGATTGGTGCATTAAGTCATGTAATATTAGAAGAGGAGGAAGATAGGACGGCTGTGTCTGATGAGCACCAGGTTGTTTTGTCATGCTGCTGGCTCAACTTGAAGGTAAGTCTGGTATGGGGGGCTATTGATGGATTGATTGGTGCATTAAGTCATGTCAAATTAGAAGAGGAGGAAGAGAGGACGGCTGTGAGCACCAGGTTGTCTTGTCATGCTGCTGGCTCAACTTGAAGGTAAGTCTTGTATGGTGGGGGCTATTGATGGATTGATTGGTGCATTAAGTCATGTAATATTAGAAGAGGAGGAAGATAGGACGGCTGTGTCTGATGAGCACCAGGTTGTTTTGTCATGCTGCTGGCTCAACTTGAAGGTAAGTCTGGTATGGGGGGCTATTGATGGATTGATTGGTGCATTAAGTCATGTCAAATTAGAAGAGGAGGAAGAGAGGACGGCTGTGTCTGATGAGCACCAGGTTGTCTTGTCATGCTGCTGGCTCAACTTTAAGGTAAGTCTTGTATGGGGGGGGGGGCTATTGATGGATTGATTGGTGCATTAAGTCATGTCAAATTAGAAGAGGAGGAGAGGACGGCTGTATCTGATGAACACCAGGTTGTCTTGTCATGCTGCTGGCTCAACTTGAAGGTAAATCTTGTATGGGGGACTATTGATGGATTGATTGGTGCATTACGTCATGTCAAATTAGAAGAGGAGGAAGAGAGGACGGCTGTGTCAGATGAGCACCAGTTTGTCTTGTCATGCTGCTGGCTCAACTTGAAGGTAAGTCTGGTATGGGGGGGGGGCTATTGATGGATTGATTGGTGTATTACGTCTTGTCCAATTTGAAGAGGAGGAAGAGAGGACGGCTGTATCTGATGAGCACCAGTTTGTCTTGTCATGCTGCTGGCTCAACTTGAAGGTAAGTCTTGTATGGGGGGAGCTATTGATGGATTGATTGGTGCATTAAGTCATGTCAAATTAGAAGAGGAGGAAGAGAGGACGGCTGTGTCGGATGAGCACCGGGTTGTCTTGTCATGCTGCTGGCTCAACTTGAAGGTAAGTCTTGTATGGGGGGAGCTATTGATGGATTGATTGGTGCATTAAGTCATGTCAAATTAGAAGAGGAGGAAAAGAGGACGGCTGTGTCTTATGAGCACCAGGTTGTCTTGTCATGCTGCTGGCTAAACTTGATACGGCTGTGTTTGATAAGCACCTAGTTGTCTTGTCATGTTGCTTGCTCAACTTGAAGGTAGGTCTTGTAGAACCCATATCAGTGTGTTTAGAATTTTAAGACGAGCGTGGCTGAGAGGTTAGAGCACAGGTCTCGTAATACAGAGGTTCTGGGTTCGAGCCCCGGGCCTGGCGGTTTTTTGTTTCCTTGTTTCCTTGGGCAAGAAACTTTACACTACTTGCTCCGTGGTTCGGAAGTCACGTTAAGCCGTTGGTCCCTCGTACAAATAGACTCCTTCATGGGGTATGCGTGCATGTCATGCAAGTACAATGTAGATTGATTGATTAATTGATTGTACTTTGTACAAAATTAAAGAAAGATTTGCAATATTTTCCCGGAGCATTCTAACATTGACAATGGTACATGTTTATCTGACTGCTTTTATTGGTTGGAGTGTGATTCTGTTGTTTTATTGTTGAAACTTGAAAACAGGTAGGAAATCATGAAATTATGGTTTGTAAACAAAAAGACTGTCCTACAAATAACCCATTTAATCATGAAGACTCCCATCTAATACATTGTGAACATTGTTATTATAGAGGATATTTAACTTTTTGTTTAATAATACATTTTACATATTGTATTGAAATTCATCAGTTATTTTGCCTGTTGTATGTTTCAGGAGAGTAGTTTACTATTAGGTGCTCTGACAGAAGCAGCCCCATTATGTGATACTAGGAGTACAGGAGGGTTACTCACACACTCCCATGTGACTAAAATTGCTGACATCATGCTAGAAATTCTGACCAAATGCAGGCATAAGGTAGGAGTTCTTCTAAACTTTGCTTTAATAATTGAATACCAGAATGCAAGACTGACCCAAGTCCAATTTTTTTCAAAAATGATTTATAGACAGTAGAGACTTTCTTATAGCTAGGGCTATCTTGTGCGTGAAGGACAAAAATAAATCCGCACCGTAAGTGCCCCCAAAAGTCCTTTATGTATTCAAAATTTGTCAAAATCCATGGACTTGGGTCAGTTTTGCATACATTGATTGAATGTATCGTAAGTAGTCAAAGCCATGTTCTTGGCCAAATTTCCTTTTGAAATTGGAAGATAATTGGTGTTAAGTGTAGATTCTGTCAATATTGCTAAGAAAAAAAGTTAAAATTGGAAATCATAGACTCATTTCAAAATTGTGGTCGAAAAAAACCTATTTAACTTAAGGAAAGGTTCCACAGCATTATGTGAAATAACTGGTTTTTTTTCCCAACTAATTTTTTTCAATGAAATTTGGCTCAGACAAACAAGAGCATAAGACAGGCATAAGTACAGATGCATTACTGCACAAAAAGCTTGACCCAGATGGATTTCATCCCCTTTTTACATAAAATTGTATACGTAAAGCACATATGAATGCAAGACTGACCCAAGTCGACTGTCTAAAATGACCCCCTGCAAAGCATTTCAAGCACAAATACTATAGAAAAATCATGTTTCCTATGGCAATTGGATTCATTAACCTACCCTGCGAGCCAAATTGGCATAACTTTAACATCAGACATACTGTAAATTTTTTTTCATTTTTCTTAAAAGTGTTCCAGTGGACTTGGGACACTATTGCATTCCGTTATTCAATTGCCTGAAGAGATTTCAACATCTCCACCAAGATAACAGAAATAAGTATAAATATATGTATAAAGCTTTAGAAAGTATATCAGGGAAATGGCAAAACCTTTCGTAATATAATGGAGTCTGACCTTACACTACAAGGAAAAATTGATGAGCACCATGGCCCTGGCAAATTCAGCTGAAATTTCAGTTTATTCATCGTATCGCGGTGGTTTACAAGCTATCTGGCTTTAACCTGAGCTTGTTAATACATTTTATATAACTTTATAGCAATCTAAAATGTATAAATTAATTGAATAATCATTTCATCATGTCTTCTATTATTCATGCTGATCTCGATGTTCACATTGTATATTTCAGGGTGCTATTGAAGGGTGTAATCTTGGCTTCTCAAAGTTTTGTGCCTGCCTCATGTCAAGTCAACACCCAAAGTTTGCTAGTCTTCCTCGCAGTCTACTGGACCGAGTGATTGATGTTACTACCACTGAAGGCACTGAGTCTTCCTACACTAAAATGAGTGCTGGATTCCCTCTTGTGGTGGAGTCTATCATTGTAGCGGAACCAAAAATAAGGGAGGTGAGGAGCACTATGTAAATAAATCAATAACAACGACAAAATGATTGAGCATCTGCTCAGATATGTTCACATTGAAGCTGTTCTTCATATGTATCCATAAAAAGGTTGTTTTCCTTACCTAATAATAACAATTTGATAAACAGTTATGATGCAAACAAACAAGCTGCATGAGGCCATAAACAGCATATGATCTTATTGAGCTTCCTTTACTATACCTCGTACATACCATGAACTGGTGTAGCTGCTTGACTAGTCCAAATTTCCACCTTGTGTAGTTTTTAATTTATTTTCGGAATGTGAATTTTAAAGCATATATATATGGGAATTTTAGGAGGGCGCAGAGAGCGATGATGAGATCGATGTGTGATGTGAAGCTGAGGGATAGGAAGAAGACTGAGGACTTGATGCAGATGTTGGGTGTGGAAGAAGCAGTGGACAGTTTGGCGAAGGCAAATAGTGTGCGTTGGTATGGGCATTTGCTGAGGAAGGATGAAGGGCATGTTCTTAGAAGGGCCCTTGATTTCTTGGTGGATGGTTCGAGGAGGAGAGGGTGACCAAGTAAGACTTGGAGGATGTAGGTGTAGGAAGAGATTAAAAGGGTTGGGTTGGGGATGGAGGATGCATTGAATCGGGTGAGGTGGAGACGGGGATAAAACCAGATTAAAAATATTGGTTTGCTACTACCTACTAATATACATCTGCTTAAAACAAACACAATATGGTTTATTTTGTAGAAATCATCCTAAATACTGTTTGATTGATTGATGACTAGGTCTATCGCCCTCTGTTAGGTGTCCTTCCTCATTAAGTTGTGGGGAGGTATAGTCCAGTCATTCAACACACCGGAACCAGTATTTTGAATTACATCACCTCAAACCATGTAGTATGTTAATCATCCTTATGTCATTAATACCAAGGCAAAATGTTGTGTCATTCTCCTACAACCACTATTGGTTTGTTTGTTTTATTTCTCCAGAGACATCTATTGCGGCATGCCATGCAAAGACTCACAACAATAGCTAAACTTCCTCTGCCAGATGACCCCAACGATAATTTAGACCTACCTCAGGTGCATGCTGGCAATATCATGAGGGCGCTTTTCAGATGCTCGGCTATTAATATGGACATGTTATCGTACGTTGGTGATGCTGTTGAGTACGCCATCAGTGGATTTGCCTCGCCTTTCTGGGCCATTCGTAACGCATGTATGCGTCTGTTTGGTAAGTTGTATATCCCTGTAATAATGTTAGCGTATTCTGTTGTCAAGATCATTTTGTCAAGTGAGTGCAAGAAAGTTGTATCTGCAATGGCTGCCATATGTCATTTTTACTTAACACCTTATCACTTGAATGGGAAAAATCACTCGAAATTTCCCATTTATATGTCAGTGGCTCTTGAAATGGTTCTGTGTCACCTGAAACCATTTCAAGAGCTACTGACCCAAAACTGGACATTATACAGTGTACGATGCAAATTTATGAAAAATGGCAGCTATTGCAGATACGACTTTCTTGCACTCATATGACGATTTACATTGTTGTCATGTTGAGTATCATTTCCAAAATCGACATACTTTTTTCAACATTACACTCATCATAATTTCCAATACCAAACAAAGAGGTGACAAATCAACAAGTAAAAAGCGATTCTCAACTAGTTTTGTGTTTGGTCACAATGAACTTGTGTACAACGATTCAATACCCAAACCCATCCATCGGTGTGGAATTCTACCACTTCTTAGAATGTACTTTATTTTTTTTTGTAGTAAAGTTACGATCAGTAAAATTTGATTGTTAGAATTTATTTTACTAAGAGAATTTTCATGAACCCCCCCCCCCCAGAATTTAGGGTTTTTTCCAAATGCAATATCTTTAAATTGGAGAATATTTTTGGCTTTTTAGCACAATTTCATATTTATTTATGGATATGTATTATGCTGCGTGAGTTTCACAGAACTGTAAAAAAGATAAACATCATTATTGAGTGATCATGGTCCACCTGTAGCTTAATTCTTTGATGATATATTTTATAGGTACTCTGGTTGGAAGAATATTTGGCCAAAAGCGTGTAGCAGATGAGCACTCGAACCTAAATGCACTCTCTGCATCAGAGTTTGTGTTTCGCTACCCATCACTCAAAGGATACCTTCTATCAGAGATGCAACATGCTGCAGAGACCACCCCTTTGAATAATGAAGATGTGCAGGAAAGAGATAAGATGGATATGGCCGATTTCTTGAGCAATAATCAGGAAGCTTTTCTGCGGCCTACAATGCACCCAGTGTTGACGTTGCTTGCTAAACTGGGACTGGGTGTTGAGCAAGATACAGCCAAAAAGTAAGTCCTGATATGATCAAGGAATTCTATAATGCTGTAAATGAAAAGCACATTTTCTTTTAGGTTTTGAATTTTTTGAAGTCATGTTTGGATTTTCATGATGAAAGTCACAACAAATGTTGTAAATATTTGTGGCATTTTCGCAGATATAGCAAAATTAGTTTGATTGTTTTTCAGTAATAATTATTCCGCGACACTCTATTCACATATAAGATTTGTTTGTTGTTTGTGCCGGTTATCGCAGAGAACATCCCACTTCAAATGTACAGCTACTAATTCTGCAGTGTTTTTCTCTCTACACAGGACTTTGATAGAGTTTCTGCATCCCATCATGCATCTGCTATCCAGCCCCATCTATGCCATCCGGGAACTGGCCTCCCGTGCCATACTGCCGCTGGTCTCTGAAGATGAAGCGTTAGTGAAGGCAACGGAATTGATTTCAGGGTTACCAAGGAATGCAGAGGATGTTTCGTCAACTAACCAACTTCATGGGCATCTGCTACTCATAAATGAGCTTGTTAAAACTGCTTTGAGTAGTAAATGGTATGTATTGCAGTTTTTTTTTGGAAAGTATTTTGATGCATATTTAAGCCACTGTTTCATACTCACAAATGCAGTAATAAATGTGTATTTTCACATTTTTTGTTGATTCAGATGTTTCATGACATTTCAAAATCAATTTTTTTATAATTTCACTTGGAAAGACAATTGATGAATTTCCATTGCTAGGACATCGATGCCATATATATATTAATCATTTGTATATTTGTTTAGTTCCTCTTCAAGTTATTGTGGACTGCAGCAAAATCTGGTGTCAATATTAGTTTTCGGTGATGATGTTTAATTGATGGATGTAATAATGTACCTATATATACTATATATCTCTTGTTAACAATTTATACAAAAGGTAAATCTTGACACAGTTAGTGCTATGTTGTATCAAAAGAATTACTCTATTAAATGGCTTTTATAGAGCGCTATTGCATACTAGAACAGAGAGCAATAAAACAAATAACTGAGCAAAAGCATGACACAAATTACTTAGAATACAAATATGTCTTAAGACTACGCTTAAATGAAGCAATGTTGTGAGATTGCCTGATTTTAAGAGGCAAAGAATTCAAATGGGAGGAGCTGCATTACTAGCACCGGCAAGAATTTGAGATCTATTTACAGCGAGTCTTGGCAAGTCAGAAGATGAGCGGAGATTACAGCCTTCAGGAGGAATATAAACATTGAGAAGTTTATCTAAATACAAAGGTGCTTGATTGTTTAGACACTTGAAAACGAGCAGCAGGATTTTGAAAATGATTTTTTCCTCTACCGAGAGCCAATGGAGCTCAGCTAACAGAGGCGATGTATAATCACATCTTCCGGCATGGAAAATCAGCTGTCCTGCAGAGTTTGGAGTTTACAAATGCTTTTGGAAGAAGAGTTGCAAAGCAATGCATTCGCGTAGTCAATTCTTGAGATAATGAGAGCTTGCACTGTTTGTTTACAAGTGTCTTTGTCAATGTATATAAGAATTCTTTAGTTTAAGGTGATTAATAGTAATATTAATTTTTTCTTATTCTAGTACTACTGTAGATCAGACGAAAGTTGTCCTACAAGGCCTACAGCAAGTTCCATGGCTATCATCAGCTAGCAATTCATGTGCGACAGTGAGGGCGCTTTTCATTAATATATTTAACAAGATTGTTGAGTGGATTCAGACAAAATCATGTGTGGACATTAGTCATGTGACCAGTTGGATGAGAAAAGAGGCTCAAAAATATGCAGAAAATCCCCCAGAATATCAGGTAAATTTGAGAGATTTTGAATGAATTTTTACTGCAAGGTGAAATACTTCTGAGATTAATAACCCTATATTGTAGCATAATCATTGGCATAATTCATTGGCAGATGAAAAATTGCTGAGGGCTTGGTCTCCAGTTGGATGTTTGATGATATTGCTGATGAAATTGACATCAGAGAATTTGGCAATGTCCCTGGGGTATCTACTAACCATTATCTAGTGAACTTGGTACATTACCTTCATGTAGTGCTGAAGAAAGTCACAATTCAGGGATTTTTTCCAAGGCCTTCAACCTGGTTGATCACACAATCCTCATTAATAACATCATCAACTTATGTGTGCGTAGTAACATTATCCCTTGGATCTGTGATTTCTCATGACCGTAACCAATGTGTGAGACTAAACAATGTGTGAGACTCAACAATGTGCTTTCTGAGGACTTGAATCTCTCTGCCGGTGTCCCCCAAGGCACCAAGCTTGGGCCTATAGGTTTCCAAATTCTCATCAATGATGCTGCAGATGATGCAAGTTCTGAATACTGGAAGTATGTTGATCTCACCTTTGCTGAAAATACAAAGAAGAGCGAACAAGGGAACCTGCAAAATGATCTGCAAAATTTCTCCAACTGGGCTTCTACCAATGGGCTTAATCTCAATGCTAAGAAATGTCATGCCCTTGAGGTCAACTTCAGCAAATCCACACTACATCGAGCAGATTTGAAAATTGGAACTGATATACTCGATTATGTAGACAAAGCCAAAATCCTGGGTATCTGGCTGCAGGAAGATCTAAAAAGGCAGACCCAGGTTGACGTTATGATCAAGAAAGCCAACAAACGTCTTTTCATGCTCAGATCACTAAAACAATTCGGCTTTGTCCAAGATCAGCTGATCATTGTCTACAAGAGCTATATCAGAATATACTAGAATATGCAGATGTGGTTTGGCACTCTGGACTTACTTGCAATCAAACTGGTGATTTAGAACGGATCCTGAGAAGGGCATGTAAAACCATTCTTGGCCGTAATTTTAGTTCATACTCAGAGAAGCCATGGAACAGTGTAACCTTGACAGATTGAATGTCTGCGTAAAATTCGCCAAGGGACATGATGACAATCCAAGAACCAATCATTTGTTACCTCCCCGTAGATTCACTGTTCATGGTAGGTCACTGCGCAACTCAAGTAAATTTACCCTGCCTATGAACAAGACCAAGAGATTTAAACAGAGCCCAGTACCCTACTTTGTTTCCTTATTAAACAAGAAGTAGCATACCTTTTCAATTATCATGTATTCCCCCCCCCCAGTAATGTTCTTGTTTTCATGTCCACAGGGGTGGGTTTGTTATACATTGGTGGGATGGGGCCACAATTCACATTTTGACACGAGTGCAATCATGCCTTGTTTTCTTTTTGAATGCTGCTTTGATAATTTCTTGCTCTGAGAAATTTTGATAGTGCTGACTCACTATACATTTTTATGCAATTCTGATAATGTATATATGTTTTTCTACCCTTTGTTCATAATTAGTGTTTTTATTACTCCATCTTTGTATTTAAATTTATGAAACTGTCCATTTATAATATCGTGCAATCGTCTTAATTTTATCACTTATTTATTTATCTCTATGTTATAATTTATATGTAATTTTGATGGTTTTAAAATTGTAATATTTCTTGTCAATTTGGCCATGGGCCAGTAAATAGAAATAATATTATATGATAATTGTGATAATACAAGCAAAGCATTGTAATGTAGAATGTGCAATTTTGATATCAAAGAAAAGGAATATATATCATTAAGTCCAATCACAATGTACTTTCCTTTCCCTAAAGTATGTATAAAATGTAGAATTGTTTAAAGAAGTTGTTTAATAGAGTGACTAATGTTTCCATAATGATCTGACCAGCAGAAGGAATTTCTTATTAGCTATTATTCTTTAATCATGTGCTTCAAATGCCTATAGACCAGTAAACCATAAAGGAGCAAGCAATGTCCACGTGGAAGGAATAAACAGGCAATAGACCTTCTTACTAGGGTTGGTGGACATGTCAAACGTAATAAGTAGTGTTAATTGGCTCCGGATTGTTGCAGTGGATGAAGATTCGTTTTTAAACGTTACTTTTTAGTTGTAAAGTATGTTATTTCATTCATTATTTTATATTAAAATGATTTGTATGTTTTTCCCTTTAGGTTGGCATTCCAGCACTGAACAAGGCCATGACTCAAACCATGCTAATCCTGTCTCCAACAATATCGGACTGTGCTTCATCTATAATGACCCTGCAATCCTCATCTCACCAAGAAACTCGCATCACTGCCTTAGAATACACCCTCCAACATCCCACTCAGGATTTGATTGATAAACTGTACATCTCCAGCTGGGACCTACTAAGTCATTTACTGCTGAATGAACTTGATATTCCCTGTCTGCAGGCTGGGCTGGAACTCTGGGTGTATATATCCCTCCACACCAGCTATGCAACATCTACTGTGCAATATGATAATCTATTAGACATTTGGAAGAGATTGAGTGCAATGGCGGAGAGGAAGAGGGGCAGTACTATGTGTGCATCATCATTACCTGTACTCAGTATTATTGTCAAGGATCAGTTAATGGCAGGCAACTTGGACAATGGGTAAGTGTGCTTAGACGTTTATCTGACTTAGTGGCAGCATTGGGCAGATATTCTAGATCTACTCCGCTCCTTACATGAAGTATTTAGAGTTGGGTAAATATTTCATGAGAGATCGTCGTCCTTCGGAGGGGACGTAAAGCCGTCGGTCCCATGTACAGAAGAGTCATACCTGTACATGTAATCGCAGTCAGTTTCGTAAGAGTAGGGTATTGTACCCCTGACTGTTCCCAACCCCGTTTCGGTCAAACAATTCTGGACTTCAAAATCTGCAGTGCGTTTATCTTCAGTATCATGAAGGCTGCACTATATAGGGAGAAAGAAAGAAAGTGTTTACCAAGGAATTTAAATTTTACTATGCCCAGACATGTTTTGTTAGAAACTTAAAAAATTCTTGGGAAAAAGTGGATTACTCCATATAAAGCACAGATACAATATAGTTGCTCAAGATCTTTGCAAAATATGACTCAATTAACTGTAGTGGATTCAGTGTAGTACTTTAATAACAGATCTATCTTGAAATTTATATTAAACAAGTAGAATAATTTGTGTTATTGATATGATGTGTTTGATGGTGGTCAATGTCAAGCTGGTCAATGTTCCTTCTAGGGTTTTGAGCTTGCGCCATTTCAACCAATTTTGATAAACTGACAGAGGTGCTTGTGCAAAAATCAAGTTGGAAAAGCATCTTTCTTGCACACTGTCAAAAGTACAGTTATGCCAAGCTCCTATTCCAATGGTGTTACTAAGTAAACACTGATAATTGTAGAGGCCTTTTTTCAAATTGTGATAATTAACTTTTGCTTATACCAGGTGTCCCAAAAAATGGTTACTTGTAGAAAAATGACCATGTGCCTAAACTATAGTAGTTAGAGACACGCAACTTTGCACAAATTATAAAACAACCCTCTTCTCGATACTCATAAAATTTTGATATCACAGCGTTATTGGTTGTTGAGTAATCAACAAAGGTAGGTACCTATATCAGAAATGCATTTGTTTAAAATTCAACAAAATAATAAGCATACACGTTTTGTGGTATTTTAACGTGCATTTTTTTTCTAAATGATCATGATCAGATTTATATTAAATCAAATTGGATACAATTTTAATTGAATAATAACCGAACTCTTTTTTATTATATCTATTATGCAAATGACGGATACCCGCATTCCATGCATTCCAGAATGAGTTGTTTATATTGAACCTGTCAATCAAGTTTTGGCGCGAAATTCAATGAATACGCATAAAGCACAATCAAATTTTCATGGGTAACATTAATTCTTTAACTGTTTAAACTGCAAATTTGTATTCATTCCGAAAAAAAATTATCTTAAACTTACAGGACATGTTAATTATAATTTTCTTTATAGTAGCAAAGTCTGATCGACATTTAGAAATAACAGATATAGCGAAATTTTGAGTCAGTTGCCATGTTTTGCCCGAAATCAGATTTTTACTTGACTTGATTTCAGACTTGTAGTAATTTATGACGTCATAATTACGTAACAACTTGTCAAATTTTTATGATTTTGGTATCAAAAGGGAAGAAGAAACTCTACCCTTTACTATGGTATGCAACAACTAAACTTTAAATAAGTCAATTTCAAGTTTACATGGGGTTGAACAAGGTTTACAATTACATTAAACGAAGATGTTTCAGATTTTTTCAGAATTTTGAAAAATACGTTTCTGACATAGGTTAATAACTCAAAAAATAATAATGCTGTAATATTGAAAGTTTGCAAACATCTAGCCAAGATATGTATCATATATCATGCTAAGTTTGATTTCTCCAACTGCTATACTTTTTGCAAACGATCATTTTTCTACATGTAACCATTTTTTGGGACACCTGGTATTTTATTTAGAGATGGAATTCATAACTGTATTCAGTAAGTCACAAACAACAAGTCTCATAATAGTTGGCTTTCATTGAACAATATTTTATATGCTCATGTTTTCATCAGATCTTTATTTCCCCATATTGTCTATATTATTTCTTACAGTATGCTTGCTGACTGGAGTAAATGGATGTTACAGTACAGTGACCCTGTCCATTCAGAAACAACCCGTGTGGCTGTAGTCAAGAGCCTGCAGATCTGTGGAGCTATGGCACTAAAGACAGCTTGTCTCTCTCAGGTTGAAAGCAACATACCTCATGCTTTGTGGTAAGGAGAAATATCTTAAGGTTAAGTAATAATAAAGAAATAACAATGTATCAGTCAGTTAGTACGCTTCCATCATGTCTGATGGCTTATGACCTTAATGATAGGTCGCCATATCTATCTGTTGAAGCAAGTTGATAAATCCCTAGAATCAGTTAACCTACTTGAACTTTATTCTATCCAACCATTGTATTTTGAAACATCCTCAGCCAAGTGCAGCTTCTACCTTGCCCTGTATTACGTGTTTCTCCAGATGTGTTCTGGCTATGTGACCAAAGTAGGAGACCGTTGAGTGCTTAAAAATGCTGTTGATTTTTATTTTTTCAACTGCTACTAATTACATGCAAATGATATTTGCTCTATTTGATCTATATATGTAAGAAACGTGGACTGAGGTTTAAGTAAAACCTGGTCTATGTTGAAACTCTCAAAAAGAATGAGATTGTTTGCATGTTATAGTGAATAAAAAATGCATTGAAAGTAAATAAAATTATTTTTAGATTACCCTGATAGTTAACTCTTTCGCTCCTGGAAGCCACTTGCAGCAGCTTGGTAAAATTTGACATAGCAGAACGGAAGTGACTTTGACATTAATCTGTACAGTGTTTATTCATTTTGTTTCCAACTGGATGATTTCAACTATTCTGCGAGCTGTTGCCAGCGGCTTTCCATCTGAAAGGGGCACAAAACAAGTTATTGGTGTTTTTTTCAGCCGAAATCGGACCGAATGTTTAAAATTTTTATCAGTTCCTTTCGTGCACTTCCAGTTTATTTATTCAATCCAAACATGGTGACCTTTGGAAAAACTTAAGAACCTCAGATATCTGGTTTGTAAATCCAATGCTAAGTCCATTTATTCATATTTTGTTTTTTCAGTGTATTCAGTGCTGGTTTACGTCTTCTACAAGATGAGCAGCGAGACATTCGTCAAGAAGGTGCCTCGTTTGCTGCACAGATACCAAGAGAAGATGACGTGGTGAAGTACCCATCAGTAACGAGTTATCAAGGAATGCAGGTGAGTTAAGGGACACCCTGCTTCCATGCACCACTGCTAAGAGCAGGGCAGGGGTCTGAATAGATAGGTTGCGACCAATAGACCAAGTCCTTGTTCAAGATGTAAAAAGATGGGATATGATACCATAATTGGTTAGATTAGATATGGATTGTATGAATTATAAGGAGAGCATTATGGGCATTGGCAGTTATTGAAAACTCACTCAGCCTATTGGTTGCTTGCTGCAAAAAGATAATTAAATATAGTCATGATTTAACCAAGCATGTAGGGAATTTGCTAAAATTCCCACTCCTCATGTACTTGGATGTCAATCTTCTGATCCCGGGCTTCTGATCTCTTAAACATAGTTCATGCAATTCAGTGGATTTAGTGCTCTCCAACGTACGTTCATGAAGACTTAAAAGAGAAATATTGATATGTTAACATGGACTTGATTAATTTACATTAAAATTCAGATTCAGTTTATTCATCATAAACGTACACATGATAAGGAAATTAATGAAATGGCAGGTTAACCAAATGGAGCATTCCTATGTGTTTGCCTTTCCAGATTCTGACCAGGTATATTTGCAAGCACTGTGTATGGTCATATGGATGTTTCACTGCATTAACGAGATTGCTGAAGGGTCCATTAACACCGTCCAAGGTGATTTGGAATCAGGAAGACACAAGGTAGGCCCAGCACTTACTCATATGAGTCTCTAACATCTGTGGTTTTCACATGCTACATGCATCAAGCCTCAACTGATTTCTATGAAGTTAATTACTGTTAAAGCTTAAGAAAGGATATTTACCTTGAAATTTTCAACACGAAACTGCTTATCCCGAACTTTGCCAATTTGGGAGAACCCTGGTTTGATATGCAAAACTGACCAAAGCTGTTTCAAATTACGTCAGCAATTATTTTAGTCATTTTAGTTAACTTGATTGAGAGTATTTCTTTTCTATACCTTCTCAGGTCTGTGGGTCTGTTTGAGCAAGAAAGCATTAATATATATGCAGAGAGTGTGATGGAAGCCAAGGTGCTCTACCAAAATCTCCTGGTGAGTACTTATGCTCAGGATATTCGAACATGGCAGCATCTAAATAGATGCAAACAAAGACACCTAAGTTGGAAATATTTTAACTTGCTTGCATCTGGTTAGTGTCTTTGTAGCGTCTAAAATCAAACCAGACTGTATCTTGTAAATATATCATGGACATAAGAGTTTCTTTAATTAGTCAAGATTTAAAAATAAAGCAATGCATAAGGTTTTAAACACACCAAGGATTAAATTTGATATGGCTTACGTAAAAAATATTTCAATGGAAAAAAGTAAACCAACTTGAAATGTATAGTATGTTCTTGAATACTTGAATTATGAATGGAATACATGATATTAAAAAAGAAGAAACATCTTAGTTTGTTCCGATCAACTGGTAGCACAAAACAATATTTTGCAATGTTGCTTGATTAGGCCAAGTAACTGAAATTACAAGTTGATCGTCCGGGAAGGGAGTTCCTTATTATTTGTTATTTTCAGGAGTTTACTATTCATTTTGGGCTAATTTTCAACAGCTGAATGTTTACCAATTACAAGGAGGCCAATGTTATTTTCACGTTTCTCTAGACCAACTACCCCCAGAATGGAGAAATTGTGTTTAGTGGGTTTATAAATGATACCGAACCACTTCTATTGACTTTTTGTATCTCAACCTCCTTTGAAATTAAGTAATCAGGCAAACGAAGAAAAATAACAAAAAGTTTATGAATTTCTGAAAAATTAGTGTGGGCAGGGACAATTAACTGGTTATTGTTGTTACTTGGCCTTACAGTTCCATGCTACTTTTTGTTAAAAATTGCAAAATCTTCCATGACACAAAAATAAAGAGAAGCATTAAAATCAGGGCAATTGAACCTGTCCCACATTGTGAGGTTGATTATGTATGATGTTACCTAGACAATAATAACTGTGCACCACCTTTTTAGAGGTCATTGTTTAAAATCGGAGGTGTTTGTTTCGGGCCGAGGTACTTTTCTGAGGATGCGTAGCTCCCGAAGAAAAGTACCGAGGTCCGAAACAAACGCCGACGATTTTAAACAATGACCGAATTAAAAGATGGTGCAAAGTTATTATTGTCATTGATAATCGCTCTTTCAACATTTTTAATGCCTTTTATGTGTAATTTCATGAAGATATACTTAATAAACTTATTTCTTACTTCAAGGTCTACTTATCCCTATAAGAGAATTTCGATCAGTCCAGGCATAACGATCATCGCGTAAAATGATAAATGCGCGTATATGTGTGCATACGCGCGCTTGATTGGCGTTTTATGAGAAAACGCATTCAGCCCTATTGACATCACTTATGCGGGTCATTAGAAGAAGTCATTGCTACCTGATAATGACCACGCAGTTGTTTGCGTTAAAGTAGAAATGATCTTATTAGATTGGATCGCGCTATTACGCAGGTTATTAATTCACGTTAACATGCGTTCTATCAATTGTTTTAAGGGTTTTGAGGAGTAATTTGATCTATGTTCTTTTTTTAAAATCTATGTTCTTTTTTTTTAATGCAGCAAATGAGCAATGCCATTCATAGCAAAGATACCAAAGGTCTAGAAGACTGGTTGCAGCTCAGGTTTCCCAAGGCAGTCAGCAGTTTCCAGGACACAATTACAGCTCTGGACCAAGTACTTATCATGGGTGAGTGAGCATTGATATTATTCATTTGCGTCTTCACAGATGCACATCACTGTCACAGGTGTTTTTAGATAAATATAGGGGTGTAAATTGAGGACAAATGTAAAAAAATCCACAGCTATAAGAAAGATATTTTGCTTCAGTTTTGAAAAGTCTATGGTCTAGGTTATAGAAAGAGTTGACCTAAGCTTGTCAAATATTGATTTATGAGTTCATACAAATCAAGATGTCAGAAATTGTAGTGTGGTGTGATGGATCAATCTTTTGCAAAGTGTCAGGCTTAGGCCTAGTATCCATTGGCTGTACCCATATTCCATGTGCACTGCTCTCGTTTTCTATTGTTAGTAATTGTGCGGCGCAACACAGACAATAAACTTCGTTCTGCTTAGTGATCATATCAGTGGCATATGTACGG
>JXSR01S021656.1:14022-28738 GCA_000969725.1 Ophiothrix spiculata | reverse complement strand
GTAAATTTCAACCTTCAAAAGAAATTGAATCAGATTTAATGAATTACCCATGATTTGGTGAAGAATCATACAACAACTATGTTAGATCTAACATTATGAGAGACTCAAGTGTGCCAAAATGTGTTATTCATAAAAAGAACTGGCGTACCTTTGCCAAAAGAAGATCACAAAGACAACTGTCAAAAACTTGGAAAAAGAGAAAAAACTTGTAATGCAATGTCAAAAAGAGCACTTGCCACTTTAAAAAGTGGGGTTACCCTTGAAACGACATCAATGCAGTACATTGAAACACCAAGAGCTATATGCACAGTCGACGGTATACCGAACAAATGTACAAAAAGTGTAGTTTATGATATTTTTGGTAAGCGTATAGTGAAACTGATTCTGAATATAATCCAGTTATTGTACATCATTTACCTAAAACTGAAAGCTGTTGTCTCATTGCAGAAGGCATGAATTTAATACACAAAAGGCCAATAGGGTTGAAAACATTTCATGATTATAGTAACTTTCTTGTTAAAACATATATTACCCCATACATTAATCGTGGGTATAAAGATATTAGGATCTTATTTGATCAATCAAGCACACAGGGAATTTCACCTGAATATAATCCAGTTATTGTACATCATTTACCTAAAACTGAAAGCTGTTGTCTCATTGCAGAAGGCATGAATTTAATACACAAAAGGCCAATAGGGTTGAAAACATTTCATGATTATAGTAACTTTCTTGTTAAAACATATATTACCCCATACATTAATCGTGGGTATAAAGATATTAGGATCTTATTTGATCAATCAGGCACACAGGGAATTTCACCTAAAGTTATTGAACAGAAAAGAAGGGACCAGGGGGAAGAAGAAGGGGTATATTCTGAAATTATAGATTCAACTTTGTTGCCAGCCAGTAACTCTTGGTGATCATTTCTACAAATACGTGGCAATAAGCACTTGCTTTGCAACTACCTTTGTATTAAATTTTTGGAGGATGTCCAACCATTATTAGGTGCTTCCTTGTGCAAGCAATTTATTGTATCTGGTGGTTTTCATAAGTTATTTGATGCAGAGAAATCTGTGACAATGTGTGCTACTGCAACTGGAAATATACGCTTGTAACGATTATCAAACTAACCATGAGGAATCTGATACACAAATTTTTTTACATGTTATAGACACCAAATGTGACATGGTTCATATCAAGTCTGTGGATCGGGATATTGCACTTGTTGGGTTGCCTTTATTCAACCATTTTTGTAGCAAAGAAGTGTATGTTCAGTACAAAGACCAGCCCAATTTATCTTTAGTTCATATATATAGCTTTGATATAGCACTTCAAAACGATAGTGATTTGAAACCTGTTTCATCAGCTGATAGAAGTAAAGTAATTCAAACTGTGTATATACAATCAGGTTGTGACTGTGTATCTTACTTTGCCAAACAAGGAAAGTTTTCATTTTTCAAAGCATTGTATTTGCATGCAGACGTCATTACTGGTGCTACAGATTCTAATGTATGAGGCACATTATCAAAAACTGATCCGAAACACAGTGAATTAGGTTTACTAGCATTTTATAGACTGATTGGTACCGTTTATTTTATGGCAAACCGTAGCAGTCTCTCAAAATATGACAAACCAGAAAATGTAAATAGGCTTAAAGGGGCAATTCATGATCCACTTTTCACCCTCAATGTCACCTCTATCAAATTGGAGTTTTTTAACTTATAAGAATCCTCAAGTCGTATATGTTACAATCCCCGAACCATTCTTTCATATGTGCTTGCGTTTTTGAGAAAAAAGAAAAAATGTGTCATTTTCTAATTATTGTCGGGGCCCCGACAGTAATTACAACACAGGGCTAGTGGTCTATGGGGATTTTCAAAATGCTGAAAAGCTTGTAACTTGGAAACGAACGGTCGGAATCAAGTGAAATTTTCAGTATATATTTATGTTGTACTCTTCTTTTTATTTAGCTAGAAAATAGGCCACATCAAAATCATGAATTGCACCTTTAATGTCCCGGGACAGGAGAACCATGACTTTGAAGGTAATATTTGTGAGGGCGACAGTGATTCTGATATAGACTCAAATAATGACGAAGAAGCAGAAAATGATGGTGATAAGGAGACCTTTTCCACTAGGGGTTGAACAGACTAAGAAGGTTGTCACAACTTTGGAAGGAGAATCTTCTCAAGCAGCAGTATATTGTCAGCCTGGAGCATGACATGGCATATGAAGGTGGACGATGATACAGTATACCATCCCAATCTTCTAGACCAGGAGAATCCCAAAAACGTTCATATTGAGGCAGAGGATATTTCAGCTCTAACAGCAATGACCGGGATTGACTCTATCTATCCATAAATCAACAAGCTTGAAAGACTTTGAAATCCATGACAAAGAGTAGACACACACTAAAAGGTTAGGTGGTTAAAAGCTTACTTCATTCACATTTGTATTGAAAAATTTGAATGATGTAGTAAATCTAGTAATGGAAAACAACCCCTATTAAATCAATGGAGCCATCCTTAAAGTATACAACAATGACATAATCATCACAACATCCAAAACTTTAACAATTTTACCACGTGACAACATTGAAGCCCATAAAGACTCGCAGGAATATGAACAACCTCAACAACCCCCAAAACTATCAACAATATAAATAGGGGTCATGAAGATAACATTCTTTGGTGTACCATGTGTGCCAGAAAAAAACAGAAGGGCAATCCAAAACTACTACACTGCAGTAACTGCAACATGATTTGCCAAACGGAGAAACTTGGTTGTCCTGACCACATCACTCCTTGTATAACAAATCACAGACACATTGAATCCATGTGTTTGACCAATCTAGTTCTAGGAAGGATGGCCAATTACACACATGAAAAGGGAGGATATGGTTTTGGTGAAGTTGAGGAATGCCTGTTCAACATAAAACCAAACCAAGGAAAGAAAATCAACAAAAGCCCTGAAGACTCAGACTACCCTATTGGTGTAACAAGATAATTGGAAATTGGAACACTTATTTTTTTTAATGAAAAATTGTTATACAAAAACCTAGTTATATTGTTAGTCTAATCTTAGTCAAAGCACCATGTTTTTATGAGATGAGGTATTTACATACGAGTGGGTAAATGGCCACTAGAACCAGAACAGGAAACATAACAATTTCCAAAATTGAAAAGGAAGAATATGTTAACCAATACCAGTCCTATCATAATACTGATGTCTCCTAATTCATACATTAATGAGAATGTAATGATTCAAAGTATAGTCTTGTCTTTCTTTTTGTATTGCAGAATCAGTGGCGTAGCCAGACATTTTCATCAAGGGGGGCAAGGCAGGGCAAAGATATTTTGAAGGGGGGCAACTCCCCAAATGAGTAGACAAAAAATGGTACACCCCAATTTTTTTACCATAGCTTCTTATGTAAAAAATAACATTTTTGGTCTTTTGTTTTTTTAAAGGAGTAAATTTCCTTATTTTTTATGCAAATTTTGCAACTTCAGCGCTAAATTGCTATGATTTTTGACGTGCGCGCAAAGCGCACAAAAGTTTTGAACGTTTTTGTTATAATTACAAAAAAAGATAGTAATTTAGTATGAACTGATGACACTTGATGGAAAAATTGACAATCTGGGGGCATGCTTTATGCTAACAATAAAAAGGAGTGTACTTTATAATTTCAATCTGACCTATACTTTTCTTGATTTTTTCAGGGGGGGTATGGGCAAGAAGGGGGCAAGGCTTCTTTCAAGGGGGGGGGGGGCATGCTACGCCACTGTACAGAATTTGTCCTAGCTTTTTGCAGAAAAAAGGATGGGAAATGCTGAAACCCAATGAAATTGTCAGGTAATTGCAATGATAATCTTCAAATTAATGGTCAAAAATCCTCAATTGAGAAAACATATGCATGTTATTTGCAAAGCGCCCTCATGCTTAAATTTTAAAAGGAAATTGCGATAATACGAAAATGAAAAATCTATTGTTCATCAAACTTTAAAAAAATGGATTCCCTGACCTCAAAAACAAAAATTTACGATATCAAAATCCATGAAATTTGTTATAAAATAAAATTTTGCCAAGCGCTCTCGCGCTTCGATTTTAAAAGAAAATGGCCATAATACAAAAACAAGAAATTAATTTTTATCAAACCTTAAAAATTGTATTCCCTGACCTCAAAAATCATAAGTTACGCTGACAAAATCCATGTAATTGGTTATAACATAAAATCTATGACACAAGTTAACATTTTCAGACCCCCTTACCAATCAAAATCACTTCAATCAGGTATCTCATTTTTGGTCGATTTCGACAAAAAGTTATTAAAATGTTCATGAGATCATTCCTCATTAAACTAGGGGGTCCTCTAAGGAATTTGAAACATGTCCCTTTTTTACCCCCTGCATAGCCCACTTGTACCAATAGCAATAAAACTTAAATTATCTTCTTTTACAAAACAGGTTGCAAACCTTTGGGACCACACCACAGCCTCAGAGTAAGAAGAAAAGCATTACCCTTGACATAACATTGCTACCAGTTCCAAAGATCCAATACAAAAGGTCTGAATACAGAAGAGAGACAAAGTGGAAACAGATGTATGAAGGTTAGGAACATTTTTAGTTCATTCTGCAATGTGTCTCTGATGAGTGTGGACCTTTTGGTCCATACGAAACAGTTCTGTCAGACAACATATCATGATGATTTAGTTCATATACTACAAATATACTAAGCTCCCTCACTCTGTGGGGTTGAGCACTTTACCATTTGTATGGTTTCAACTGAACTTTTTGTTATTTGTTTTCTATTATCTTCATTTATTTTCTTCAAACGTATGATAACATTTTCATTAAAATTCTGGTACGTGTTTTAAAGTTTTATTTCAGCACATGTGCCAAAAAATTTATCCCCAAATACCATACCAAAACCCCAATTCTGAAACGTTCAACTAACCATAATCATTAATTGACTCTCAGTCAAAAGCTGTATTTAGATCTTTACAACTACACATAGGATATTGTATTTGTATTTTAGTGATTTGAGAAATTCTCTTGGTACTCTTGTCATTTGCCTTTGTACCCTACAAATGAACATACACATACATCGCCTTGATGCCATGCGGGTAAAATTGGCTGCTTGTCTGTTTTGTTTGTTGATTTGAGTTCATTGGAAGATTTTGCACCTTAAAAATACCATTTATTATTATTGTTATTGTTTTATTATTATTATTTTCTGAAACTCATTTTTTATTCTTTTTCTGTTCGCAGCCGAATTCTACCACTCCAAATCAATTAGATGTGACAGATCTTCTGAAAATATGCTGGTCAGAATTCTGGTAAGAGCCAAGTTCAGAGCACTACAGGCCTGCCATGAAGAGGATTTTGAGTTTTGCAAGTTAGTTAACAACAGATTTTATCCTGTTGGCATTTTGGAGGACAATTGGAGGATTCGTTGAGGTGCAGGAGGTCCAACTGGAGGCAGCAGATCTAAAATATGGATCATGCCCAAGGTAACCTAATTGTCCAGCTTATATGTGAGAGTTTGGTAAATGGTGTAACTAATAATCTTTACTACTGCTGTTCAAATAATTCTCGGACACAAACATTTAGAGCCTGGCATAACACAATTGAGTGTGCATTTTATGCGTGTACACAATGCTTTTCAGGCATGCGTGATGTCGCGGTACTATGGATTACTGATTTGAAATGTGTTGCGTACTTCCTGGTTTCCCGCTCTTGTCACAATTTGTGGATACGTGGTGGTCGTGTTCAGAAATCATGTTTGTGTTCGAAATTTATTTAATACAATAATACCATGAAATGTGGTAGTTAAGATGTGGCCTATTAAATTACTATATATATCAATTTGCTGGAGAGCTTTAGAACTCTATCCAATGGACTAATCCGTTTTGAGAACCATGTGAGGATTCTGCACACTGCTTACAAGATATTTAAGTCTCTGTGCAAGAACGGGTAATTTTAAAGACAACATCATGCAATGGAAGCTGAAGGTTTATAGAAATTCTCAGAGAGTTCAGGTAGCAATATCAGCATTTTGATGGAAACATTGACTTCTACAAAGTGGCCATCAATGCTGTCAAGGAAAAGGACACAGATCAATGCATTAATCTGTTACAGGAGAGACTTGCCTATCCGAACAGTCTCTGTTTGACCAAGGAAAAGCTTCTGCATTCAAATTAAAGCAGAATGAAATTAAGATGGTAATTGATCATTCTAGCCATAAAAAGCAGAGAAATATGGCTATTAGTGAGATGTCAGATTCTTGCAAGCAGATATTTCGGCTGCGGGTAAAAACCTCAGCTGCAAGGCAAAAAGTCCTCATTGGTGAACTTCAAGCTATATGTGAACCAGACTGTAGGGAGATGCAAATTCTGTAGAGAAGAAAATACTAGAAGGACAATTTCGGCACTCACAGTCTGCAATCATAAACTTGTCACAGAAGTTAGATAGTCGTTATTCACAGTTTCAAGAAAACACTGACATTCTATCCAAAATCAAGTTCTTGGATATATCCACTTGGCCCTGTGATGACTTGCAAGTACTTGCTGGTTTTTGTGTTGAAGATGTTAAATTCCTCCTTGCCCATTTCTGCAATCCACTACAGAATGCTGGAATACCAAATGATATTACTGTCCTCCGTCAGTTTCGAGATCTGAAGATGACATATGGAACAAGAATGGCAGAAGGAAATATCAGACAAACTTCAAGAAAGATTTCATGACTTTTTCTTAAAATTTATAATGCCAATGATTTACTTACAAGACGCAGCTGTTACGTACGCAAATGGCTTAAGTTAAAATTGTTTTAACTGTTTATTATTTTAATAGTGTCTAAAAAAAAACATTGCAGTTAAAGCAGAATGAAATTGATGGCAATCGAATCGATCGTTCTGGTCATAAAGCAGAGAAATATGCCTTTCAGTAAGATGTCAGATTCTTGCAAGCAGATAATTCCGCTGCGGGTAAAGAGCAAAGTCCTCATTGGTGAACTTCAAGCTATATGTGGACCAGACTGTAGGGGAGATGCTAATTCTCTAGAGAAGAAAATACTAGAAGGACAATTTCTGCAGTCTACAAATAGTATTGATGACTGAACACATCCAATGGACATCAAAAACTGCTGTGGATATGTTCATTAGTCTTCAATGACACAAAGAGGAGCTTATTTCTCTCAAGGATATGATGAACTACCTTGCTTTTTATCAGAAGAAAGTAGAAAGATTAACAGAAGAGATCATGGAAATGGATAGACTGGCCTATCCGAACAGTCTCTGTTTGACCAAGGAAAAGCTTCTGCATTGAAGTTATAGCAGAACGAAATTAAGATGGTAATTGAGTCGATCGTTCTGGCCATAACGCAGAGAAATATGGCTATTAGTAAGATGTCAGATTCTTGCAAGAAGATAATTCGGCTGCAGGTAAAAAGCAAAGTCCTCATTGGTGAATTTCAAGCTATAAGTGAACCAGACTGTAGGGGAGACAATTTCGGCAGTCTACAAATAGTATTGATGACTGAACACATCCAATGGACATCAAAGGTATGTTACTTTATCCCTTTCTACAATGTCAGCAAAGAATCAAGTAGTTTCTTGCAAAAGAATCAGAGGATTGAGAGTGTGAAGGTTTGATGGTGTTGTTGGGACTACACTCGATCTTCCACCTTGCTACTCAAGACCTAGTATACCTGCCAACAAATCACATGTACCAACTCCAGCCATGGCCATGAAATGGCCACATCTTCATCGCATAGCAAATGACATACCACCTCTTATGGATTTTAAGGTTGGATTGTTAATTGGATATGATTGCCCAAGTGCATCGGCACCACGAGAGGTTATACCCCCAGGAGCTCCAGATCAACCGTATGGACAACTAACTGAGCTTGGATGGGGAATTGTAGGCATTGTGGATCCTAATGAGATGGATGATTGGACACATTTGGAGTGAGTTACAGGGTAATAACACAAGTTCCTCATGAGTTGGACATCAACAAACTGCTGTGGATATTTTCATGTGTCTTCAACGACACAAAGACACAAAGAGGAGCTTTATATTCTCAAGGATATGATGAACTACCTTGTTTTTTATCAGAATAAAGTTGAAAGATTAACAGAAGAGATCATGGACATGCATGGATCATCTATATTATGAGATAGACACCACCCTCCAGGTTGATGATGAACAAAATAGAGGTTTGGTGGCGCTGAAAAGTTAAGGTCTGCAGTTTGCAGAAGACCAGTTGCAAATAGGCCTACAAATGTTCCAGACATGACTTCAAGGTGAATGGGCTGAAACAGACAACAATGAAGAGCCTTCTACAATGTTATCTATATGTTCTGTTTTTAATTTATTTTTTATTATTACTTTTTTTGGCTAGTTTACAAAATTAGAGAGTTTCAGTACCGTATTTGTGATTTTTCCTTGTGTAACTTTGTTACATGTTTGCATGAGGACAGAGTCGTGATATTTATTTCTTTAGCTTAGTTGACAGATCAAGGGAAGATATTGGTGTATTGAACTTTAATTATAAGTTAATGTTTTCAATGCACCGCTAATATTACTCTTTCCAAATACAGATCTGGTCTTGGTTACTGTTTGCATTAAACATTTCTCATTTAGACAAAAATGCAAAAAAGAAATTTCCCCCCTCTTTTTTAGATGCTGACACAGTAGAGGGCAAATGGCGGAACCTTAGAACTAGATACAGCAGGCATAGGCAGCAACTTATCAAGGGCCAACCAAGTGGGAGTGAGGGCGGCAAACCGAAATCTGGATGGGCCTATTTCGACGTCATGGATTGTCGAAGCCTGATCCCCACCACACAGTGAAAGTCCAGATATGACTAAATGGATAAAATTTGTACTGTACTAGAATTGTACTAAAATTGTACTAGAATTGTGGTGCAACTTGCAGAAGGACATAATGCAACTGCTAATAGAGACACTTGCCTCATTGAATACTTCCAGCGAAAACATTGACTTATACAAACAGACCGTCAAGAGAAAGGACACAGATCATGCAATCTGTTGAAGGAGGGATTGACAAAGGAGACTGGCCTATCCGAACACTCTCTGTTTGACCAAGGAAAGGCTTCTGCATTGAAGTTAAAGCAGAATGAAATTAAGATGGTAATTGAGTCGATCGTTCTGGCCATAAAGCAGAGAAATATGCCTTTTGGTAAGATGTCAGATTCTTGCAAGCAGATAATTCGGCTGCGGGTAAAAAGCAAAGTCCTCATTGGTGAACTTCAAGCTATATGTGAACCAGCCTGTAGGGGAGATGCTCATTTTGTAGAGAAGAAAATACTAGGACAATTTCCGCAGTCTACAAATAGTATTGATGACTGAACACATCCAATGGACATCAAAAAACTGCTGTGGATATGTTCATGAGTCTTCAATGACACAAAGAGGAGCTTTATATTCTCAAGGATATGATGAACTACCTTGTTTTTTATCAGAAGAAAGTAGAAAGATAAACAGAAGAGATCATGGACATGGATCATCAATATCATGAGGAAGACACCCCCCTCTAGGTTGACAATGAACAAAATAGAGTTTTGGTGGCGCTGAAAAGATAAGGTCTGCAGTTTGCGGAAGATCAGTTGCAAATAGGCCTACAAATGTTCCAGCCATGTCTTCAAGGTGAATGGGCTGAGATTGAACAGAAGTTGAAAGAAAATGAGATACATGATCAAGATGAAGATGATTTGGATGCCATTAATGACGAAGAGTAATGATTTATGTCTCACCTGAAAAAAAAATCAGGAAGAGATATAACGTTCCAAACTTCTGGTTGGTGTCAACTGTTAACATGACTACATAAGGGGTTATTATAAAAACTCAGAAGAAAGACTTTTAACGCAGCATTCGATACAATTGATCATAAGATTTTGATACATTGCAAGACATTTGCTGATTGGATGGCTGAACCCTACAAATTCCCTGGAAGTGGACGATTTCAAAAAGCAAAAGCCAATAAAAATGTACCACTAGAAAGGAAACAAACAAACAAATTCCCATAGTATGATAACAGACATAAGAACATCAGAAGAAAAAGTTACATAGTACAAAAATGGACCAATCAGATAATATAATACTACTCAAGGCAGAAATTATGCAGAACCTAAATAGATCCTCACACCACAGGGGATCTACATGTAAACCAGAAACGTTCTGAGCCTCCGAGTTCTTAGATTCAGCCACTGCTTGTATGATCTTTCCAAGGCATTCTCAACCATTTATCCGGCGTATAACCACACCCTTAAGAACACTTGTGTACTGGGTCATTCCAATCTCAAATGTCACAAACGTTACGAAAATGTTACATGTTCTTGACCTTCAATTCGAATGAGCTTTGGATATGTTCCAGGTATGCAGCAGCTCTTGAAGATAACTCAAGCTAATTCGAATTCAAAGGCAGGATTGTGTAACATTTAGGTAACGATTGTGACATTTGAGATTGGTATGACCCATGTCCCTGACCCAAGCATGACAACAAAGACCATCTTTGCAACAACAAACATAAAGACACTTGTTAAACAATTAAAGCTTCCCTTCTACAACAACAATGATATACACAAGGCATATGGTCTTGGAAAGAAGAGCATCGCCTTCCATAATGAGTATCTGAAGACACTGAGCCAACCTGAAAACAGAGTTCAGGGGCCAAATCAAGGGTTTAGCTGTCCATCCGTCATTTGGACGGCTGATCGTGAAAATGAACGCCTTGTAAAATTCAAAGGCCGTCCAAAAATGCGTTTTACGATATAAGAAATTAAATGTTGAATGTTATTAGAATTTATCTTCAATGATCATCATCATCACAAAATCTGATCAATTTATGTTCTTTGTGGACATCAAAATGGGCTTTATACAGTGTTGTGTCTCCGTTCGTTTGCCGAAAGGTCGCCATGTTGGTATTACTTAATCATCATCTTTGTCAAGTATGAATATTAATCATGCTGACGTCACAATGTCTTGATTAAAGTCGGCCTATTCGCCCGTACGCCAATTTGGACGCCCTACTTTCAAATCCTCAGCTTCAAAAACCTGATGATCCGGACTTTCCAAAACGAAACATACTTATCCATAAGTAAGAATGCATCATGCACACAACCCTAGAAGAAGACATACCAGAACCTGAATTGGCTGAGTCATTCAGCTTCGATTCCTAGAATACCAAAACATCAACAACAACAACAAAAGGAGCCAGCATAATTGGTGTTGCGAATATTAACGTCATGCAGGCATGCAACAAATGCAATAAGACGACATTGCCTAAGGAAACAAAAACATTACTGCATTGCCAAAACTGAAACAAGTTTTAAGTTTTTTAAGTTTTGTAGGTCATTTTGAATTCAAAATCGAGCCAAACACACCAAGTTCATGTCGCTGATATTTTGATTTTGCAAATGGTGCAATATGAAAACACACCACAGCGTCAATACGAACTTGATTGAGAAAAGCTGAACTTTGTGTGTTCATTGTCAGTTTTCACAAGTCGTGAAATATCAAGAATTTTGTACTTCGGTACAAATTTGCATTGGAGGCGGAAGGTTAAAATTTTAGGGTGACGGCTAAATTTTTTCAAGCTAAAATTTTTTGAGCAAAAATGGTCGGAGGAAAATTATAAATTGTGATTTTTTGTAGTGCACTAAAAAATTCTGTCAAATCGACTAAATTCAGCTATACAAATTGTTTAAAAAATCTTGAAATTTGCGCAAAAATTTTGAATTTTTACTAGAAATTGACATAATATCTGAAAATTCATGTGAAGAACACAAATTTTTTGATTTTTCACATATAAAATATCAAAACAAAGGGAAAATTTAAATTTTCTTTCTTTATTTGGGGGGTCCATCCCCCCTTGTGAAATTTAGGGGGGACGCGTCCCCCTGCTTCCGCTGCCTATGCAAATTTGACTGTATCAAGCGGTCCTTGAAAATAGCTCCATCAAAAGATGACTTTTTGAATTCTATCCATAAATGTAGCATGTAAAACAGTATGTACAATGCTGACCAAAAAAATCTTTTTTCTTTTCATTTCAGGTCTGGTCCATCTGGCTGTGTTGCAACAAGACTATTTCAAGAGTGTAGAATTGGAATGAAGCCTGAGGACGTGATGAACAAGTTCAACAGATGCAGCTATCCCAGATTATCATCATCAAAAAGCAGATTTTTTTTTCATGTGATCATTTAAATCCTAGGATAAACATCAAAGACACTGGATTTTTTTAAAAACATTGCAGCCATCTTGCTCATGTGCATCCTCCCAGCTGCAAATTTCCCACCCAAAATGTCATGTGACTTTCACAAAAATGTTCTCATTGCTGTGGCCAATCATGAATTGGATCAATAATTACAAAATAGTTTCAATCAGTGGTGAATTGAGCATTATTAGCTTCTGAAAGTTGTCACATACCGGTATAGTAAACAAAGATACAGTGGAACCTCTTTAAATGCACCCTTGTGTTTAATAAGATGTGCTACAAGGATGGTAAAGTGGTCTGTGAGTACCGTACCCTACAAGGAAATTAGCTACCCAAAGGACTGCTCCCCAGATACCGTGGGAATGGGCCGCACATTATGTTGGAGATTGGAGCCAGGCTTCATGAACATGATGTGTTCTTCAACAAACTTTTGGAGGAAACAACAGTCGCATGTGGAGGCTTGCAAGCGTGGCAATTAAGTAGGTCACCAGATCTACCACATCTGGTATGATGACACACAAGAGCAGGCATTGTACCTGGGGAAGCTGGAGAAATTCTTAAAGAAAGATGGAGGAACCTACCGAATAGGATACTGGCAACAGGGGGAAAGCTTTAGGAGGATGCAGAAGACGTTGACATTCCAGTGGCAGCCGATCTCATCTGTAGGGATTTGAAAATGTTTTAAATTGTTATTGATCATTTGAGCAAGGAACACTACAAATTTTGACTTATGATTAAAATATAGTTTGGTGAATGTTATTGAGATTTTGATAACCGCAATGTGAATGCCATGAACAGACTACATGCATTAAAATATTTCAAGAGATGTAAAAAAAAAATTACAGAAATTTTGGACAAATTTTGAATTGAATGTTTGCTAATTACATTTTGTATTATTATTGAGTTTCACAAATCAAAGATAATTGTATGAAGATGTATGTTCTCATTCATCCAATTGTATTAAATATAAATGATAAATACATCAAATACTGGAACTTACTTTTGCAACTATGCAACGTTGCGACCATAACCAATGGTCTTCAACAGGTGTCTGAATCCTGGGGATTCCTGTCACGTGATCATAGTTGCAAAAGTTCCAGTATTTGATTTATTTATCATTTATATAAAAAATTGTAGTTCTGAGACTAACAAAACATTGATAGGCTTATTTTATCAAAATAATGTAAAAATTGCGGTAATTTACTGAATCCGATGGGTTTTACTCTAAGACATCACAAGGACCAGAATGGGTTGTCAATGAATGATTCAGAGATGCCTGTAATGATGTAGTAAAAAAATCACACAGTTGCAGGAAGGTGAGTGCCATAAAAACACTGCAAATTTTAAAATGTTTTATTTGATCTACCTTTGTATCTGTACATTGTACAAACCAGATGCCATGTACTATTCTCTTGCTTACTCTAAGACAAGTACCAGAATGAGTTGCTTCTATCTAAAGCAGACTCAAAGATGAGTGTTTTATACCATCATTCGGCTTTTGTACAATTTTACCAATGAAGGATTCAGAGATGCATGTAAGGATGTAGTAAAGAAATAAAATTGATTTTCTCAGTATCTGGAAACTAATGTATGAGGTGTCATTCAAGTACGGCCAGCTGGGCATACAAAACCTCAAGACATTGCAAGATAAGGAAGGCATTTATTCTTGGAAGCACATAGATTCGGCTTTCAAAGACTCGGACAGCTTCTGACGCAATTACTCCTGGGGAGAAAGGAAATCTTGATGCATTTCAGACTTTCGTTCCTTCAGAATGATCCATAACATTACAACAGCCAAAAGCTACACCATTCACATCCCTACACTTGACAGCTTGTCTTGAAGGTGAGGACCGTCCACCCATGAACCAAGCTATCCCTGATAAAAGAGAAAGACATGAAGGAACATCAGGTGTTTAATTCAACTATGTTCAGGCCATGCACCTCCAAACAACATTGAGCATAGATGCCATTCATTCAAAATGGGACTTCAAAAAATCACAAATTTTACATCTTGAAAAAAAAAAAACTCAACACTAAAAAAAAAAGAAAATCGGGCATGTGTAATCTCTGCATTGAGGAAAAATGTCAGATTATCACTTCTGCTTCAAGCATCGATCACATACTCAACAAACATAATGAGCTTGTGTCGAAATGTTGTCATAGCCACAACAGTCACCACGATCACAGCAATAAACGCCATTCTAGTGTAAGAAAACACCCAGCACTAAGTGTATGGGCCTGATAATCGCTATCATAGGTGTGAGCAACTCAGAGCAGCCAAAAGTTGTTTCAGGATAGATTAGAAATTGATGTGGTGGTTATCCTAATAGATGCAAGAGATAAAACCATTTCAAATTACAACAAGAGGCAAGAGGTAACTTTGTCTTCTAGTCCTGTGAAACTAGCAGCAAGAATACTCATTTAAAGAGCCCAAATGTTGTTTCAGGACAGTTTAGACATTGATGGAGAAGTCATTCTAATAGA
>JXSR01S021652.1:25705-39590 GCA_000969725.1 Ophiothrix spiculata | reverse complement strand
TTCTTTCTTGTTCCATTCAAAATCTACTGGTATTGCTGCTGCTGTCAGAGCAACTGCTGAGTTTGTACGACTGTTACTGATAACAGAACCATGAGTTGCATTGGGACGGAACATGTTGACTTGACGATCCATAGTTGATTGCGTGCTCTCACGGCGATGATCACGTACACTACGTAAGGTTGAATGAGTCTGGCCAGATTCCTGTACAAACTCAAACATAATGTTGTAGTTGTTTAGTTTCGACTGCAAAATTAAGAACACAAATTAAGACACAAGGTTAGACAGGCGTGCAGACAAAGGAGAATTCAGGCAGACGGCATTGTTAGTGAAGGATGTACTACTATGCATGGTAAACAGCTGAGCTTGTTAGTAAAGGATGGATGTACTAACATGCATAGCAAACAGCTTAGATGTGAAGTATATAATAAAATGCCATTTTGCTCAATTTCAATTGTTTTAGTTTTGGAACTGTTTGCATTTTTTTCAAAGATTGTCTCATTCAGAATTTTTTAATTAGTCATAAGTACTTGTATTTTATGTACTTCACATTTAAACTGATCAAGAAGTTTCTTTCACATGTATCATAACAAAGATTTGTCCTTCTTTACTAGATTTTTTATCTGGTTTTGCAATATCACCTATTATCATCCATCCATTCATTCATTTAACAGAGGAAGTTGTAAATGTGCATGTGCACTTCATATGCTATTAATTTAATGTGACTTGAAATGACCAATGACTGTGAACTATGACCGTTTGAGGTCGAAAATTACATCAGTTGCGAATTCCTCTTGGGCCATGAGCATCTTGTGTGCTGAGGTAAAGTTAACAAAGATCAACACACTGTGCAGAATTTGTATGATGGCTGACTTTATCATGTCATCTACACCGTGCAATGGGCTGAGTAGATGGCTGACTTGATCAGGTCATCTACACCGTGCAATGTACTGAATACGGTAACAAATGACATCAGTTGCAAATTCCTCTTGGGCCGTGAGCATCTTGTGTGCTGAGGTAAAGTTCACAAAGATCAACACACCGGGCAGAATCACTGCTTGTATGATGGATGACTTGATCAGGTTAACTACACCGTGCAAGATGGCTGACTTGATCAGGTCATCTACACCGTGCAATTTGCTGAGTTCGGTAACAACACAAAAACACTGCTTGTATGATGGCCGCTGACTTGATTGGGTCATCTACACCGTGCAATGTGCCGAGTATGGTAATAACACAAAAACACTGAAGAGAACATGTGCAATCACTATTAGATGAAATCAGTGAAACAATGCCATTTATAGAATGTGAAATCTATAGGAATCTAGTTTGTTATGATACATTCAGAGTAACGGAGCATATCACAAGGTGTTTATATGTTTTCTTTAACTATATAATATTGAGTACAGTCACATTGCATAACACTATTCTGGGCCATTCAAAACTCAACCGGCAGTTAATGTCCAACAGTTCTGGGCAGTTTTGGGTGATTGGCTAAGTTATGTAATAGAAAGGATACATATTCCAAAAAGGATCAAAATTAAATTAGTATATTGTGTTGAATGCCAGTGGCTCAAACGTCCTTTTGCAACAAAGAACAATTATGACATCTCACTTTCGCAGCATATTCATTTAATCAAAACTAGGACAGTTCGGTACTTCAGTTAAGCAGCTGTCTGGCATTAACATATACTTGAATTTAAGTTGATCCGGTTGAACTACTCAGAACCAGCAGATAACTGCTGTTGAGTTTGAAATCGACCCCTTATTAACTAGTGCAAAGCTACTTCCAGAGCCTCTTGATATCATTATGAGTCTGTCACACTTCAACATTTTAGGGTGAATATGTTTGCCTAAAATACATTTTTTGTTATTATTATATATACATCGTTCTGCAACATTCAATTCGTCATCCATATGGTATTAGTGTCTGTTGGGCATATATTCAGTGCTTGATACTTTTCTAGAAGGCATATATAATTTGTTGATGAGCAACAGATCTTGATATGTAGCATATTGCTGCATTCATATTTATTGCGCTTCAGTAGAAATGCCACATGCTGCATTTATTTACACTACAAAGGTAAAAGTACAAATCAAAGAAGAAATTAAGCCCTTCCCATCATGTATTTTTTCATTTGTAATAGGAAAGTTGGTTCAAGCTTTTGCCAGAAATGCAAGATTACAACAATTGATGTTGACTTAGGGAAATTCATGCTTAAAGCTTGAAACAATTTCTAATACAAACAATCCGATCACAAAAGACTCTCTCTAAATATTGGCATTTGCATATTCTCTACTCTGCTACTCAACTATGTTAAACATGTAACTAACCTAAAATCAAAATCACTCAATATAGGTATAATAAATTCAACACTGCACTGGAGTCTCTTGATACATAACTATGGAAACACTTCAACTTTAGTTCATACAATCAGAACTAGTTTCAGAGTTTCTTTTGCTTTGTGTTCTGTTCATAGATTTAGAGGGGAGATACTGAACTCTGCATACCGACCCATGTAATGGCGTCATCAGCCATGGGGCTAAAATTGGGGTATTCGGGTCCACTCGGTTCCTGCCAAAATTAACATCGGACAAAGAGATTGGATTGTGTGTACATACAAACTAAACTGTATCAAAAGCATGTGTGCGCATTTTCAATATTTGCGCATAATGGTAAGATGTGATGCATCAATGCAAAAATCTGAATACCCCAAACTTGATCACCATGCCGGAATAAAAATGGTGCAGAGTCTGGTATCTTCCCTGTATATCTATGGTTCTGTTTATGTTACACCTACACAATGTGCACTTTTGTGCAGGCCCATGGAACACATAATGTGTATGTGAAGATTGTTTCAGAATAGCTGAGGTGTGCAACTGCAACAGACCACCGTTGTAGTGTAACATGACACAATTTACATACTTAAAGTGATCAATTCTCTTTTATAAAGTCAAATTAATCCTCAGCAAAAATTGCTTATAAATTGAAATTCACTAAATTTTGCCCTCACCAAACAAAATCATTAAAAGTTGAATTCAATCAAATTATTCATGATGTGTTGTTGACCAACACAACCATAGTATCACTATATCAGAATTCTGCCCAACAAAGGGAAAATGCAGTATGTGCATTGCAGATATATTGCAAGCTACTTCCTTTTCCCTTGGAGAAATCCAGCACAAATCAGAAGATCAATTTTCTTTTATAACTTACAAAAGTATCTACTATATCTAACATGTGTACATACAACCTTTTGGCATGGGAGTGGATTGAAGTGAAATTGGACATTAATAGGAAGTATCTGCTTTGCTTAATAAATGCACACACTGGTTTTCTACTTTGTGGCGCAGAATATCCTACGCATGACAAGATCAAAATTGTAATGTTTGACATTACACTTGTTGTGCGACAGCCACAACAGATACTCTTTCTGACACCAGCCCAAATGGTACAGCTTGTGCAAGTTTACAAATTATTGCTGCAGTTGATAAACACAGCAAAGTGGTAATAAACTCTGAAACCATATCTCTGATTTATTAATGTCATATAAACAATTTGCCAACACAATAGTTTTGCAATCAACACTTACATTTTTGTGCACAAGTTCTATCAGTGCAAATAAGAATGCATTATTACCTTCAGGTATCTTGCTCAAACAAATTGGTACATATATGAGTTTATTCAAGTCGTCAAGTGAACGTAAGAAAGTTGCAAGAGTGTAATAGCTGCCTTTGCAGAAATTTGCAATTCACACTATGTAATGTCTTGAAATGGTTCTTCAGATGATGGTGCTATCTAAAGAACCATTTCAAGAGCCACTGACATGTGGAAGACAAATTTTCAGGGTTATCACATTTTGGTGACAAGGTGTTGAATAAATAGTCCTTAAGGCAGCTATTGCAGATATGACTGTCTTGAATTCACATGACGAAGTACATTCTATATCATCATAGAGCATGGGGGTTCAGGATTAATTAAGGATATCTTATTGAAAAGAAACAAAGCATTTTTGCCTTCATAAGATTTCAACTTAAATTTTTTTTTTAACTATGTTGAAAGTTGGATAAAATTTCACAAACTGTTCAAACATTGTTGATTTTGAAAGAAAAAAAGTCGCCACATACTTAAACATGAACATCTATACTCTGCGTTGCGATTGATATCACCTTCTAGCCAGATTATAATGTTTTAATTTTTAGACCTTTGTAGTTAGTTGTTACAGCTAGATGATGTCAGAATGTTGAGAAGACGTCTTCTTGGTGAGGCAAAGTTTTGATTGTCCCGTCCCATGTGTACAATAAATTGTGCTTGACCCTTTCTGTGTGATTACCGACTGGTTCTTCCAACCTCACCTATATAGCCTCCTTTACACATCTATTAAACCAACAACTGTCTCTATCTTAAGATCTTAACATCCTCATGTGACACAATCTATCTATAACAACTACCTGCAATGTTTATGACATCATAATCTAGATAAAGGGTGATGGCATCACCCCAACGTCGGTCACTCATGTGTATAACCTTCAAGTTGCCTAGATTGATTACTCACTTGAACACTTTTACTTAATAGAAAATGTGGTACTATGAAACAAATTTCAGACATACTACCTACCCAAAAATCAATTAAAGAAATAACATGATTTTGCCTAATGACCATAAACCCTGTAGTAAACTTGATCTCTTTTAATTAATGAACAACTTGAACAATCTCAAACTTTGCAAATTCCAAAAGGAAAAAAAACTGAAAGCTTGACTGACCTTTCTTTTGTTTGGTTTAGAAGATGATTCCATTTTTCTCATGCGCTCTTCAAGATCTTCAAAGTCCTTAGGGTGGCATCTGGGCATGTTATCTTCTCCATATATAGCTCTAGCAGCTTTCATTAATCGATAACAATTGCGTTTTTGCCTCTCAAAACAGTTGGGATGGCAACACCGCTGGTGATCACAAATGAAGTTGGATTTGCTGGTGATTTCAACAACAATCTATGAGGGAAAATATTTAGAATCATTGGTATTGAATAGGTTTGCATAAAAATATTGGACTTGCTCTTATTTTCTAATTCTTCAAATGGAATAGTATCTTTACTCTAGCCTAATATAATAGTATTCACAGCGAATATATGTGCTTTCCTAACGTGCTTGCTTAAAATTTATATTTTTTGAAATTTAAGGGAGGTCGATCGGATAAATAACTTACTGGTATCCATGGCATGTTCTTAGTGTTATGTCTTCAAATGATTATATTGAACTCTACACCTAAATTACACTGAAAGAAAATTAATGTTTTATAAATTACTTACTGGTATCCATGGCATGTTCTTACTGAGATCAATATCATCCAATCCAATCGTATCGGGTGAACTGGCACCCTCTCCTGTCTCCTGCTCCAATGGGCTGCTAACTTGGTCGCTAAAAACACTACTGGTATCGCCAGTGGAATCTTCGTCGACAGATATGGAGCTAATTTTACGCCTCTTGTCACTCCCAGAACGGCCTAGCGCTGAGTGAAAAGAGGCTGTTAGTGGAGAGAGAAGGTAGCAAGACAGACACTAAGTCATGCATGTATGTATGAAACACAAATGACCAGCTCGCATGGTAGAAGAATTTGGATGCTTTCAAAACCCATATACCACTGCCTATAGACACAAGACACACTCTGAATGCATGATGGTCAACCATATTTTCATGGTTTTTTACATACACCAAGTTTGATGTACAGTACCCTCTGTGAGAAGAAAACACTATCATGCAACACATGGAACATGATCAACAGTTTGTATGGCTAATTTTATGATCAACTAGTTGCATGATAATTCATTGCATGATTTAATTGTTGCATTATTATTTATTGCATGATCAACTGGATGTATGATAGATTTATTGCATGATCAACTTGTTGCATGATTGTATGATCAACTGGTTGCATGATAAATTTATTGCATGATCAACCGGTTCACGTATTACTGCATGATTCACAGACTGATCTTATTCATTCCCACAAGCATATGAAAATAGACAAAATGGAATTTATTTCTCAGATTACAATATTTGGTTGAGACTATGTTGGAATGAAGTTTTGATATGATCCACGCCTATATTTATCAAATGACATGCAGGCAATGATACACAAATAACTTAAGGTAAAATTATTCAACAAAGCAATTTATAAGAAATTGATCAAAATCGGATGACGCCCAAACATAACATTTTTTTCAACTAATATAATATTCAAAATAACACAGTATTACAGACATACTCAATCACTTACACAAACATCTAACAAACGATAAACAGAGAAAATAGATATAAAGCACAGGAATGTGAACTAAGATCAGAGACAAACAAAAGGATTTGGGAAAGTCAAATATTTCAACTCTTGCCACAATCTGGTCCAAATCTTTGATTAAATAAGAGAAATGCTTCAAACTACTTATCTATGTAAACCCCTCTTACATGCAGTGCGATTTGAACAGTGTAAAAATAACCATAAACTCTTTTGCCCTATAATGCCAACAATCTAGATTCATAGTTATTCCAATTGCAGATAATGTTTAACTTTCCTAAATATGGCGGTGATGACTCTGAAAATAGAGCTGCTGTTTTCTAATAATAACATGCTTTAATTTGTTTGCAGATGATATCATCAAATATGACAAATTGTGATATCATTCCAAAACCTAACTAAATAAGCAAACGATGAAACTGAAATTCCCTCAAAATACAAAGTGCTTCTGAGATGAACACAGACACAAAACATACCCAGATAACAATGCGACGTTGGGCCAACGTTGGCAGTGGTCGGCATGGTCGCCGTCGGAAAACTGACATTGAGCCAACGTTGGGCCAACGTCAAGGAATTTGGTTGGCAGGTGGTTGGAAAACAGTTGTTTAGCCAACGTCGGACCAACATCATGAATTTTGTTTATTTACAAAAAGACACCACAGAATTTACATTTTGTTTCTAGGTTGGTAGTTTAGTTTTGTCAAACATTGTTATACTTGTTATCTTGCAAAAAGACTCTGACTTTGGTTTGAAGTCTTGGCAAATGAGACATGCCTTATGTCCTCCAAGAAATACTGAGTATTTTGGAGGAGAATCTTCTGGTAGAAGAACTGGGTTAAGCCCATAATAGAATATGTTAATTATAAGTAATACATTAAATCACTTCAGAGTGATGTCGGCCCAACGTCATTTTGATTGTATTTCGACATTTATTTTACGTTGGGGCGACATTGGCTTAACACTGGCCCAACGTTGGTCCAACGCGAAATAAAAGTTGCATAGCCAACGTTGGGCCAACGGACAAAATGACGTTGGCCCAACGTCAACCAACCTACGTTGGCCCAACGTTGGGCCAACCATGTAATGTTATCTGGGTAACCACAAAATACAAGCTAGGAATGATGCAGTAAATGCAAATTATAAAAATGATATGAGACAGCTACATAAAAGATGATTCAGCATCCAAAAAGGAAAAGTATTTGAAAAAATGCTGATTTCTTTTTGTCAAAATATTATGTTTACTCACTTTGTGACAATATCATACAAACTTTATTATTTATTGGGAGTAGCTATTTTCTTGATTATTTTGTTGTGTGCAATCTATTGTTTACATGTAACTTGTTTGTTCATTAAGGTGGTACAAAGCTTCTCAGGCTTTCAGTCTTTGTTGTACCTCCTAACTTGTGTATTTATTCTATGTTTTTAGATGCAAGTATAATAAACTTGAAACTTGAAGTAAATTATATTCATTAACAAGCTCAGCATTCACATCTAAGCAGGTCACCAGTACAAGTTCATGGTGAACAAATAATACTGATAGTGGTTTGTGCCAAACTAAAGTGAACAATGTTGGGAAGTTATTTCAAAATTATCATAAGTGGCTATATTTTTGTGAACTCGTGCATGGATGTGGTGGGCTGGAAATGTTTGTGTATTTTTAGTACCCATTTCTGAAAATAGTTTCATGTCTAGATTGTTTTCTGAAGTTAACTTTGAATTAAAATGACTTTATTTTACAAATGTTTGCCTTAACTGAAACAACACAACTCTATTACCAATCAATCTGGAACAAAATTATTTTTTCAAAAGTGTAAATGAAGTGATAGGAATAAAAATGGAAGATAACAAATGAAGTGATAGGAATAAAAATGGAAGATAACAAAGGGGTTAAAAGCTCAAACACCTCAAAAATCAGGATTAAAATGTAGATGAGAATCCATGCTATAAGATTTTCAAACACCTATAAAACTTTTTAGAACACCTAAATTTAAAAGCAAATGAGAGATTGTTGCAAATTTGTTAAGCTCTCATTTGACACCTTGTTTGTTGAAATTGAAGTATGGATGAAAATTCTAAGAAATCTGGCTATTCAGAGTTTCTAGAAATTATCATTAAAAATTCATAAAGCCCCGACATTACAAGTCTCTACTTCATAAATAAAAAAAAATCCATCAAAACAAAATTTATGATAATCTGTGACCAGTTTGAAACAGATTCATACACAAATCACAGCAATTGAAAACAATATTTTTGTAAGTAGTATTTTTAAAGATTTGATCAAATTTGCGAAATTGGTAGGGTGACAAAATTCAACCCTGTACAAAGTTTATAGGAAATTGGAATCACAAAAAATATTGTAACTCAGAAATTATTTGACATAAAAAATCAAAATTTTGAATTCAAGTTTTTCTTCCACACTTATACACAATCTATGAAATATTGTACAGATTTTGTGCAGGACATCATAGCCATGAAATCTACCTTAAGAAGTGTTTTTGACCACAGGATATCAACACTCCATAAAACATGTGGAAATTACCACTAATACAGTAATCCATTGCTACATAAGGCGACTAAGGTTATCTCTGCGCATGAAATGCCAGGCCTGCCAGACTTTGTCTTGTAGCAGGAAGACACTTCTCTCGGCTGGCATACAAGAGGTCTGTTTGAGCCCCATGTCAGGCATGCATGTAAAGCACATTTGTTTCTTCCTTCCTCTAACGTATTTAGATTTAATTTTTACCCACCTATGAAAACATTGAAAACAGTAGCAACTGTTAGGATAAACAGACTCTACATTATGACAGTCACAATTTTTATTTCACAATCAATGATAAGGCATATACTCCATACAACTAAGCTTACAAACTGAAAATTATAAAAAAGCATATAGCTAAAATAATAAATGAATGAAATGACTAAAACGCATTCTCTATAGACTCCCGGCACAAAGTATTCCCGTAGGCTTAAAAACGTGCAAAAATTTTTTTTTTTTTTAAATATCAAACAAGAGAATCATGCTCATATAGGTGACTTATCAACTCAATATGAATAAATTCATGTTTCTTCTAATATTTGATCTTCCATTACCATAAACAATGGCTGATCTCGTGGACCATATGCAAATAAACCACAAGTATAAATCTCATTAACAAATTTATTAATTACTCATTTGCTGATTACTGTTTAACCATATAGCAGGCCTGGAAAAACTGGGTAACTCGGCCACCTGGCGGCCAGGAAATTCAGGAAGCTTGCAGGATATTTGTAAGTTTTCAATGCCATTCAATGCAGAAAATTGTATTGTTTACCGGGAAATTTGCATTTTTCCAGGCCTGCCATATAGATTATTTTCAGGTTATAAGTGTTCAAACAAATACGCAGGAATGTATTTCAGCTCTATTTTTCATGCACAGACGAAAGTAATAATATGCTTAACGCCCGATATTTTCATTAAATGCAATTCCTATTTATTCTTTTAGATAATACAAGGTTATAACCCTGTGGACCCCCTTATACGAGGGGGTCCAAAGACCGACATTGTAGAGCTCCTCTTTTAGCCAAAAAATCAACATTTTGAGTTACTCCATGATTTATTATGTCATAATGACATCATTAATTTTGTTGACCAATTTCCACAATTTCGGTATCAATGGAAAGAGGAGATCCTAATCTATACTATGGTATCAAACATTTAAACTATGGGCATGTCATCATAGAATTACTGGGCTGAATCCCTTCAATTACAGGATGTTAATCATGCAATGTATCTTAGATTTCTCCAAGCAGTTTATCTGCTAAGCGGAGGAGGTTGTTGACATCTATCGCCACCTGTATAGAAAGTATAAATGCCATTGATATCATTTTTGTACCATAATGTATATAAGGATGAGTGACCATCCTGACAAAACTTCTTTAATATAGCTCCTTCCCTTCTGGTTGATCTTTAAAACTTTTTGATATCCCCTTGTATATATAAATAAATATAGACTCTGTCAAAAATTGATGCGAGTAGGATAAACAGCCCCTGAAACATGGCTGAATAAAGCTTTGTGAGGAAATACTTTGTGCCAGGAGTGTACAACCAAAATAATAATCACTGAAAATGAACAAAAACATATTCTATACAACTATGATCAATGAAAATGAATATCTTGCACCATGCATCAAAATACACAGACAAATGAAATGATTAGAAATAATGACATTGTCAACAAGATGAAAAAAGATGCAATGTTTGCAAAGAAGATGAAAATAGCAACGTCTATAACACGACGGAACGCAACCATGGCGACTGATTCAACTAGCTACCTGCAGGGGCACTATTCTCATGGTGCATGCCAAGAACTTTAGCTTCTCCATCGGAGCTGAATTTCACATGTGGCGTGGTATCCATGGACTGAGCGCCCCCTGTTGACGATTATGGTATGCGTGTGGGGAGTAGGGATTAGTAGTGTATTAGCAATGGTAAAATATTTCAAAATAAAACATGTGTAATGGTATGACCTCATGGATACTTCTATATGGTTTTCACTATTCTCAACATTAGATTACTTGAAAAGAAACTTACAAAACAAAAATAAGTATCATTCATGATCAAAAATCAATCAAAATGAATTTGGAACCAAATTCTGAAATGACATTCCAATGTCTATAATATAGGTAGTGAAAAAATACTTCTATTGACATACAATGGAACAGGCCATCCGATACAAACGCCAAACATTTTCCTATATCATATGACACATATATCATTAAAAATGTATCCACAAAAATACTACACTTTCAAACAAAGACACCCTAGTAGATACATTTAAATAATTAATGGTGATTACAAATACTAATTAGACCAAGGTCTATAAATACAACAAAACTATATCATCATTTATTACAAAATGAACACTGCAGCTTTACAAACACCCTACACAGTAAAAAGTGTGAATGAGTTCCTAACTGACTAATGGTATATTCAGAGTCTTGTCGATATGCCTCATCCTCTGCCACCCATCCCTGTGATTGATAAGTCCCTAACCGACTGACCTTTCGCCCTTTGCTACTCATCCCTATGAATGATAAATTTCTTGTTTGACATAATTATTTTCATTTATTATTTTATTATTATCATCTTAGTTATGCTTAGTACTTGAATTGAAAATAATGAATCATTAAAGAGAATAAGACCAAAATAAATCAAGTTCTATCAATACTTAATCAAAGTATTTTTTGTATAAGTTAGATTGAAATGAATATTGTTTGATTTGAACTGAATTGGATTGATTTCAAACTCCATGGAACACTATAGCAAAACATACCTTTTACTGTTTAAAATCAGACAGTTTCTAAAAATTAAACCTAGCAGATACATGGTGCCCAAGTACTAGAATTTTTGTAATCAAAACCACACATGTTATTAACTTGACAATTTAGTGCATAAATAGTTCTCCCAAACATTTTATTCTTTAAATTAATTGCAAATCAGTATACAAATAACCAATTAGTTCATTAGAAATTTTATAAAATATATTTGGATTAATCGCCCAAAGATTTTGAATCAATAACATGTTTTTAATTTAAATCTTGATACAATGTATTTGTATTAATCACCCACCATCAAAAGATTTGAAACCAATAGCCCCACCCGTCCAATAGCATTTTAATAATTCATAAATGCACTACACATTAATCAAATCAAATACCCCCTGCTTTGAATGGAATATTCCTTTCATATGGCATTATAATCATATGTATCAGGTATCCAGTCAAACGTTCAAATTGGTGATCGAGCGAGACGGGTGTGATTGCAATATAATGTGTCACACATCACATAACATCCCGCCTAGGTATCTGTTATAATTGAGACAACATGCACATTCATTAAGCTCCTAGAATTCTTGAATGGAATTTGATGCTACAAGAAGCAATACATGTTGGAATAATATGTAAATGGTCAGTGTGATCTATGTGTGACTTATGGAGCTAGAACATAGGTTTTGTTGTATTCATTTCAAGTTGGGGTCAAATGTTGTAGATCAACAGATTAATCAAAATGATTCTATTTCTGCTTCTCATTTCCATCACTGTGTTACATTTCTTACAAAATAGAAAGCATATGCATCCTATATCATTTTTCAAGCAAGTGATGGATGTACCTTTGGGAAAATTTCGAAATCAAAATAGGTGATAACATTCTTTCTCTTCTAAAATTTTTTGTCCTGACATGAAGCCTACATGAAGGATGGACGTCAGACATGTCTCCTACTTGATCTAATCTATTTTTGTTTAATTCACGAGCTAACAATCATGGATTTATATTATGCTATCATTATATCCTTTAATTACTATATATGCTAATAACAAATATCAACATGTACGCACCAAACAGTGAATCAGGTCGACTACTTTTTTTATCCCTCCCTGATGGCGATGTATTCTGGTGGCGCCGTAACAAACCACGACTTTGCTTTCGGTTTCCTTGCCCCGGTGTACTTGATGGCGGTGCTGATGTTGGAGTGGTAGGAGGAAAAGTCACACTATCTGTGAAGCACAATAGATATATTGTTACATTTCAGACAAACTGTGGTTTCAAACTCTGACAATTAATGGTGACTATGAAGGAGTTCAAACTTCTGATAAAATTTTATTTAATAAGGTGTAAAAGTAGACAGTCATTTTAGACATTCATTTTAGCAGAAATTCAATCTAATGACACCATTTGGATGAAATTTAATTTTTTACCACTGAATTTGAATACATATCTTTCATCACTCTTCTTACTGTTCTCCTCAACCTATTCCTTAGCAGGTTCCTGGTTCGACTCTTTGGTACTACTATCTCTACTTACTTTTCTTCTCAACCTCTTCCTTAGCAGGTTCCTGGTTCAACTCTGTGGTGCTACTGTGATGGGAATCTTCATCTTCCCCTCCGAGGGCAAAACTTATCTTCCGCTCACTTGTAGCAGCTGTCAAAAAGAATACAAGAAAAGGGTTCCAATGTCAAAATGTCAAAAATATGTATGTCCTTGGGCAATGTATTAACTCTGAAATATCCCTGACATGTTCCAATGTTGACCATGAATTCAACATTGGAACTGATATTGGCAGCTTGACCAAGATGTCAACATGGGTACTGGTATTGTTCAAAGCTTCACCCGGATGTCAACATGGGTAATGGTATTGTTCAAAGCTTCACCCGGATGTCAACATGGGTAATGGTATTGTTCAACGCTTCACCCAGATGTCAACATGGGTACTGGTATTGTTCAAAGTTTCACCCAGATGTCAACATGGGTACTGGTATTGTTCAAAGCTTCACCAAGAAGTCAACATTGGAACTGATATTGGTTCCCAGCTTGACTAAGATGTCAATATAGTTGTTCAAAGCTTCACCCTGATGTCAAACTTGGGTACTGATTTGTTCAAAGCTGTGAAGGTAACAGATGTACTAAACTAGAGGTAAGACAATAAAGTCAAATATATTTCATGACTTGTACATAAGTCATATGTAATTATTTAAGACATTCAGATAAATTTAATCTGGTATATGAAACATCTTAATGGGACACCTTGTCCTTTTCTTCTACTCTGTGGCTATCACATTGT
>JXSR01S021648.1:31819-43408 GCA_000969725.1 Ophiothrix spiculata | reverse complement strand
TTGATCCCCTGAACATTTTGACACCAAATTTGTCAAAATCGGACAAAAAATGAGAAGATGCTGAATAAATTTGCCAATTACTGTAATTATATACCAAATTTTAGCCATGTTGGTGACTATCTGTATGTATTTGAGGTCACAAAATTCATTTGTGAATGTTCCAGTAGTGTCAAACCTTCCCAAATGGCGATATTGTCTCAATTTGGGTATCTACCGCATCCGTAGGCACCACATCCTTAGGCACCACCACCCTTGTACTGCCAAGTTCAAACCATTATCTCTCTTAAATTATGCAACCCATGAAAATAAAATTACTACCGCAAATAGCAGAAAGTGTAAGCTTTCAAATGAGCCATTAAACAAGTCAATAGGCTATGGAATAGTGAATTTACATCAAATTAAGTTCGAGAACCCACGAAAAAATGTAACAACACCACCTTTTTAGCATACCCGCCTAATGAAATGCCACCACATAACAAAGCCCAATCTGGTAAAATAAAAAGAGCTCTAAACCAATTTCACAAATTTCTTATGTATCTAATTTACATACTAAGAGCACCTCTGTGAAATGAGAACCAAGCAGAACAATTTTTATGGATATTAAGATTTTCTTAAAAAAGGGAAATAAAACATTTGTGATGGCTCACCCCGATAGGGGGGACTTTGCAGATGATATCAATTTTGATTTTTTCATTTCATCTGTTGCAGCATTTTCTAAGCTTTAAAATGACACCTTGTTGAAATTAAAGCAAAATCTCATGGTAATTCTTATTATTTACTTTGTTTTTTGCTGCCTATTTTCACCTGTATCTTGGAAAGTGTTCTGTCGCAAAGTCCCCCTTTTCGGGGTGAGTCATCACATTTAGCTGGTTTCTATAGCTAATACGCAGTTGTCTCTGACGCAAGCGTACATTTTCAAGGTTGTTTAGTTCGCCTGTACGCATAACTCTGAGTACATGTTCACGAATTAAATTAACAACTGGTCTCTTTCTTATACAACACAAAAACACCAGTTAACAATGTTGTAGAGTCTGATAGCTTACTTAGGCCAAAAAAAAAAAGAATCGGTCTCAGGTTCCTTAGGCCCAAAACCCTAAGTGTTACGTGTGTTTGGTTTTTTTTAGTCAAAAAGGTTATGCGCACGCGGAAATATTTTTTTAATAACGTTTTTAGGTCACTTTTTTCCCCCAAATTTTTTCCCTTTTTTTCTCTCGATGTAAGAAAAAAAAAGCAAAAAATCTCCTGAAAACCTAAAAAAAAAAGAAATGCGGTAAATTTGAATTTTTAACCTAATGCGCACGGGAAGCTTAGACAGACTTCTTTTTTTCTTTGGCCTTACAGAGTATATATACCCTTAGTAGAGCTATTTGCAGCTCACCCTCCTGCTTTTAAAAAAGTCTTTAAATCGTTGCACCTCACAAGGAAAATATTTTGAAAATAAAAATAACATAATTGAGATACAATTCAGTTCTGTACAATATTTACATGATTATTAACACAGAGTTATAACTCACTTGAAAGTCTTACAGGAAATTTGATTGTGCTACAGAAGTTGACTCCACTTTAACTGAACACCATATTAGTCAAGCAGTTGGTTATTGAGGAAAAATTGAGACCAGTGATCAGGACAAGATCTGTACTTAATTTATTTCGTCATGTGAGTGCAAGAAAATTATATCTGCAATAGCTGATATGTTATTGTCACTAGAATAAAAATCCCTTAAAATTTCTCTCCCATGTGTCAGTGGCTCTTGAAATGATTCAGGTGACACAATCACCTAAAGAACCATTTCAAGAGCCACTAACCCAAGAATTTATGACATATGGCAGCTTTTGTAGATGACTTTCTTGCACTCACATGCATGACAATTATAGTCAACCAAGGTCTACCACCTTGAGCAAAATAGTTTATGCAGAAGCAATATGTAGGTGGAACATAATGGATGAGCTTACCAATTAGCTTTGCCACTACACACTGGTTTGATATGTATGGTCAAGCTAACTTTGACTCAGAAATGTCAGGTCCACAGAGACAACATGGCAGGCTGATAACCAGCTGGAGATCTTAAGACCTTGAGACTGGGCAGAAGGTAGTACCATACAATAGTGCCCTTGCTATCTGTAATATTCCCTAACAGCTCCCAATATCTCTCAGGTCAATATTACCAGCTAGAGATATTAGACCTTTGAGGAAAAAAAGACTTGCTAGAAGCTAGTAGCCTTACAAAATAGTACACTCGCTATTTGCACTTAGATAGTAATATCCCCCATAACAGCTCCCCAATATCATTCGGGTCTATATTATCAGCTTGAGATCTCAGACCTTGAGTAATAAAGTCAGCAGAAGCAGGTATTCTTATAGAATATATCAGAACTTTACCAAACTGGCTGGTGCAACACTGGATAAAACAGCTATCATCAGTTGACTATTTTTTCTGTCCTTGGAAGAGCCAACTGGATATAGCTTGTGCGATACAGTTTATGTACATAAAGAAGCTTGTAGTCTTCAGCTAAATTCTTGAGGTACAAATTTGCCTTCTAGATCCTGTACGAAAACAGAAAAAACACAGAACATTTGCATGAGTATAGGTTTTCAGATCTTACCTACTTACGAGGGGATATCAAATAGTTTTAAAGATCACCAAGATAGGAAGGAGCTATATTATGAACATTCGTCAGGAAGGTCACTCATCTTTATGGTGTATAAATGATATCAATGGCATTTACACTTTTAATACAGGTGTCGATAGATGTCAACAACCTGCCTCCGTTAACCAGATAAACTGCATGGAGAAATTACAGATATGTGGCAAGATTGCATTTGAAGCGTTACAGCCCAGTAATTCTGTGAACACACATCCAAAGTTTAGATATTTGATACCATAGTATAGGTTAGAGTCTCCTCTTTCCGTTGATACCAAATAATGGAAATTGATTTTAGCGAAATACAATGTGGATATTTGTAGCTAAAAGAGGATCCCACAATGTCGGTCTGTGGACAGTCAGTTTTAAGTGGGGGACAAATGTTTTACTTTGCACAGTGGCTATGTAAAGATGACTAAGGGGTCACAAAATAAAATTATGTTCCTGGCTGTATTTCTTCTTGGTAATCTATAAAACTTTTTGATACCCCTTGTATAATGTGAAAAAAGTGAGTTTGGTTATGCTGTATTTTCTGGCTTTGTGTTATTAAATCTAGTTTCCAAGTGTGAAACAAGTTCATATGTGATGACTCAACCCGAAAAGGGGGACTTTGCGACAGAACACCTTTCGAGAAACTGATGAAAATAGGCAGCAAAAAATAAGGAAAATAATAAGAATTTCGAGCAGATTTTCTGTTGTAAAATTTGATCACCTTGATCAATTTCAACAAATAAGGTGTTATTTTAAAGCTTGAAAATGCTGTAACAGATGAAATGATAAAATCAAAATTGATATCTTCTGCAAAGTCCCCCCTTTCAGGGTGAGTCATCACATACATTATATCATGAATATTAAAGAAATAACAAACTGTTTAGTATCTTATAATACCACTAGCCTAACTCATAATCTCATTCCGGAAGATTAGCTCATATCAAAAACCCACAGCATCATTTGGATGGTAAGCTTACCCAAAGACCCAAATGAACAAATTTGTGAACTTCCCTATTTGTTGCATTCATTAGAATTCAAAACCAACAAGAATCTTCACATAATTCATAAAACGCACATTGATCAGTCCTTATCCACTCATCTTACAAACTGTCATAATTTTTAATGTTATAAATCTTGTTTGTTAAACATCTTTAATAATAAAAATTCTGGCATTTATTTTGGGCCTTTGTCAATGGATACATTACAAAGCGCTGGTCATTATCATTACGCCGTAACAATTAAGGGAATCATCAGAACCACTTTGCCTTACACTAGGCCACTTGCAGCCAATGACCAAAGGCGCAGACCTATCAGCACTATTGCCCCTAAACTTCTCCCCAATGCGTTCGGGTCGACGAGGCAAGGAAGACAAAGTGATTTGCCCAGGTTCACAACACGATGACGCAAGCGGGGCTCAAACTCACAACCTTCCGTTTATGAGTCCTGCACTGTTCCGCTAGGCCACACTATTCCGTTTTCACTCCATGAAAACCATAGTTCACTTATGTCATATTCCTCAAGACAGGTTACGGTTCATATTATTACTTACCGAACACATATAGTTATGGTGTTCCCATACTATTCCTAAACTGTCAGGTACCCGTAGTTCTTCATGTACTTTAAGCTCATAAATTGAATATGCGTACTTCATCTGAAATGAGAGAAAGGGGAATAATCTTATTACTTCAAAAATAATGCACATTTTTCCATCTTCTGGTACCGTAAACCGGGGTGACTTTGAACGCCGGGGTGACTTTGAACACTTTGAGTTGGTAAAATTAATCAGCCATTATTTCACTTATCCTTTGATATATTTTTTTCAAATTAATGATTGAAAAGGGGATACTTTAAGCAATGTAACATCTTAGAGACACTACCATAGGTGTTGCCAGTTTTTCGTTATAGCCTTATAAATGTGTTGCCAAATTTATAGCAATTTTCATAGGTTGGAAAAATCTCAATGGTTACCATGGTAACAATGATCTAATGATATTAAAATTAATATGGTTGGATCAAGAATATAATAGTTCACAATAATGAATGTAAATAATTTTGTAAATTTCTTTTTTATTCTATATATTGAGAAAAACCGATCCCGGGGTGACTTTGAACGCCTATATCTACCATATAAACGCATGCACTAGCTGGGAAACCAGCACACTTGATTGTTTATTACAGATTTTCAAGTCTAGGACACTGTGTTTGCATTATCACCCATTTTTGAATTTTAATGATCAAAACAATTGTATTTCTGTGGGATAATGACATGTTCTAGTTCTAAGAATGTATTTATCTCACTTTATTCCAGGAAAAATGTGACCCGTTCAAAGTCACCCCATGCCGGGGTGACTTTGAACGGTACTTAAAAATTTAAAAATATATACCTTACATAACAGCTAGTTCAATAAAAAATATAACATGAGAAAGACCATGCCCCAGGAGGTATTTTGAAAGCAAAATATCAGAAACTTTTCTATGTTGAAAATAGAAAAAATGGCAAATGCTGAAAAAAGCGTTCAAAGTCACCCCGGTTTACGGTATGTGTCATCCATAGATTAAATTAATAGGAAACTGATCTATTTGCACCCTAAAAATTCGGCTAAGTTATGGGATTGCACCATGCGGGCGCTACACCTGGACAGACGCTGCGTGAGTGCGTAGTAGTCCTGCTCTGCATCCTGTCGCGCGCCACAATTACTTGACTACAACGCAATACGCATCTTACATTTTTCCGCCAAAATGTGCGTAAGCAAGGAACAGCGCTTAACTGGCTTGATAGCCGAAATTTCAGTCAAATTACAATTAAGTGGCCAGAGTACAGTGTCATCATTAACATTTTAATTAGGTTGTGAAGTTATGGCAAATTGTTATTGCCTCTGTTTGTGAAGAATGTAACACACATTTTAGCATATTTCTAAGCAAATCATATGTGTTGCAGTTGTGGAAAAGTCAATGTCTAGATGAAAAACATGAGCGCACTATATTGGAATTAATTGGGATTAATTTAATCTAAATTACCCTGCTTCTTCAACGAAATGCATATTAACAAAACATCAAGAGTGAAAATGAAAAGCATATAATGAAAAGAAAAAAAGAAACTATCGATTACTTGTGGATAGAGGTATGTTTACAGCTGTGGTTTAGATGAGTTGATGTCTACGCAAAGCTAGGAAGCTTGTTCCAATGCTGGGCAGTGATTGAGACATCTGTCACCAACAGACTTCATAAAATCAGTGCCTCTTATGAAAACAACTTTGAAAATGGTCAAGTTGCCATGTATCAGTTTAATGCTTACTTGCCAACCTTAGGTAGGATCCTGCCTTATATGTGTGTATCAGATATAGATTTAAAGGGGAGATACAAGGCATGCCGCCATTTTTATCCCGGCATGGAGGCAAAATTGGGGGTATTCGGGTTTTCACCGAAGCTGCGTCGGGACTTGTCGCAACTTTAGCGCGTCCATGATCTTTTGCTTTGCGTCTGTTTTGTTTAGGCGCACTGTCTGCGTATATCTTGTGCGTGCTGGATAAGATGCACTTAAATTACGCATCTCTGCTGAGGTCTTGGAAGACGCACAATAACAAATATATAGCCCCCGCTTATGGTCGGTCAAGATTCGGCTTGTCTCGAGTGGACCCGAATACCCCCAATTTGAGCTCAATGGCTGACGATGCCATTACATGGGTCGGTATACAAAGCCTGGTATCTCCCCTTTAAATCTATGGTATCAGACAATACAAGCTTTCCACTTGATTGCACTCTTCCATAGGAGTACAAGGGGTAAACATCAGATGCATCGGCCTAGATACAGCAACATCTACCCATTGTAGAAGATGCAGCTGAATAAATTATATGTGGCAATAGGTAACCAAATCATGTAACCCACAGGGGGGTGAGAGTTCCTCTTTTCAATTGATTTCCTCATTTTTGAAAATAATCATGTGCTAAAATTTTAGCTTTTTCATTTTTTTTAGCCCATTTTCCCGGGCCCATTTTTGACCTTTTAACCCAACTTTACAACGCTTTTCCTCGTTTTTGTCAACTGGCCTCTCACACCCCTGATACCCAGTCTGATCAGATCTGCTATATGAATACTCTTTGCATAATACACTCTGTATATTAGGATGCACTAAGGGTGACTTACTTGGGCCCTGATAGCTCCCCATTCTACTCTGGGTGACTTACTTGTTTAGCAAATTTTTTCAGTGGCATACACCTTTCTGACGTGGCTAGTCCTGGACATAGTACACTACAGATTGAGATGCACTCAGAGTCACTTACTCAGGCCCTGACAGCTCCCCTTTCCACCCTGGGTGACTTACTTGTTTAGCACATTTTTTTGGTGGCATACACCCTACTGACGTGGCTAGTCCTGGACATAGTACACTACAGATTGAGATGCACTCAGAGTCACTTATTCAGATCCTGACAGCTCCACATTTTACCCTGGGTGACTTACTTGTTTTGCACATTTTTTCGGTGGCATACACCCTACTGACGTGGCTAGTCCTGGACATAGTACACTACGGATTGAGATGCACTCAGAGTCACTTACTCAGACCCTGACAGCTCCACATTTTACCTTGGGTGACTTACTTGTTTAGCACATTTTTTCGGTGGCATACACCCTACTGACGTGGCTAGTCCTGGACATAGTACACTACGGATTGGGATACATCCTGGTTTTGAGTTGTGTTTTTGCACTGAAAAAGAAATGTAAAATATTATTATTACGCACTGATTTGAAAGTAAGCTTTATCACACAAATCTATTGAAAACGTTTTTTTTAAAGATGCCATTGAAAATTTTATTTTGGTAAATAAATGGTAGGACAAACAAACTAACCTGCTAATATGACTGCTCTGAAGGCTGAATAGGAATTACACGTCGTGGATACATCTTCCGGGACTCGCATGGTGGGTGCTGATATGAGGAATTTGATTGGCGTTCCTTGGTTATAATTTTGCCACGATGTCTTCTCCGTATGCCCCCAGGATGTCTCACATGTAGGAACTATGAGAGCGTCCCCCTGGAACAGCAACAAAGTAAAATATAATACATTAGCCAATCAGAAGCAAGCAATTGAAGAAGGTGCATTGTCATTGGAAATTGACTTTTGATTGATGTCAGATTCACTCAGCTCAATTGGCCTTGTATCAGTAACAGTATGGGACACATGAAACTGACAGGGTTTCCTCATATACTTTGATCAACACTAAATAGGCGGGAACTATGAGGCTTTTCTTCATCCCAAGTAAACATAATCCCACTTCCACGCCTGTTGTAGAAACTGATGAGAGAGTTACACGTACAACGCGCGCCGCGTCTCCTGCAATTGTGCTGTGATCAGCTACACACGTGCATATTTGTATCAATTCAGGATGTGAAGAGGCCCGCCTATTTGGTGTTGATTAAAGTATAGCCAATCAGAAAACAGGAATACAGAGTGAATAAAGTGGACTGGAAATAACATTTTGATTGATGTCAAATTCACTCAGCTCAATTGACCTTGTATGGGAAACATGAAACTTCAGGGGTTTCCTCCAAGAAGAAAAATCTAATCTTTTTTGAATTTCTTGAGAATTTATTGTTTGGCAGATTTATTTGTGCTGATAACAAATCTAAAATAAAAATAATATACTATGTTCCTTTTTGAGATACAGGCATTTCAAAAAGTACATGTTTTCCAAAAATTCACCTGATTTACCACACAGATTGGTATAAGCAAAACTTCAGGCATTTTGTGCTTCTAAAATAGTAAATGTCCAATTGATTTTCAATTTTTTTTTTACATATGTTAAAGCTTTTTGTGTGTTCTTTAAAATACTGTGTGAAATATAAAAAATATGGCCAATGTATTACTTTTCAAGAGAAATGACAAAAAACAGACATTTTTAAATCAAATTTGATCACTTTGATAGCACAGAGTTAGCAGTGATTTAGTTTCATTTAATTTGAAATTTGGTACTCTCTGGTGAATTAACCTATGGTGTATAAAAAAAAACTGTAAGTATTAAGCCCACACAGCTTCCAGTTCGTGATCAGCAGATCTCTTTGCAATGTAGGAAGTTCCTTAAGACATTTAAAATTGCCTTGGAGAGCTTTTTTTTATTCTGCACATGGTAATCTGGTAAAACTAAATTCAATTAGATAGTAAATGCAAAATTACAGCACACCTGAATAATTTAAGACATGGTATTTTAGCAAACAGGTATATTAAAAAATGACAAGGCTTGCTGTTTCCTTTTTATTTTCAGGACACAAATGTAAAAATCTGTGGTATATTTGCCACTGCCTTATCAATATACTTACCACTAATAATTCCCCATTTTTCTCTGTTACTATTAGTTCTTGTAGTCTATTCATTCTATAAAAAATAAGAGATGATACAATATATTAGCAATCAACATTTTATCATTTAGGGCAGGTGAATTACAGAAAAAAATTGTATAACATGAGAATAAATCATGGGGGGTTGTACATGGTTCATATGGATAAAATTGATGCCAAGTATGAGGATTTTATCACATGTCACAGTTAGCTAGCATTTTGCTGAAATTATATGCACTAATTAGTAGTGTTACCCTATTAAGATTGTTGTACCAACTTATGATAAAGCTATTACTTACAATTGCCATCCAAAATGTCTTGAATAGGCCATGTCTATACCGCCATCCATAAACCCAAAACTATTGGCTGGTGACACCTGAAATATACAAGAAATTATATATATTATTACTCTATAGGCGTTTAAAAGATCATTTAGATTACGGGCTGGATGACATGTCATAAGTGGACACCCAGAAAATATTCAAATTGGGTTTGTGGATGTGTTTCTGCGATTTTTAAAGATTATCGTATCCTTAAAGGTGCCAATTGAAAAGAAAAAGGGATCCATTCATAAATACCAATTGCACAAGTTTTAAGTCAAATTTGTACAAATTGCTTCTATGAAATATCCATTCATTAAAAATATGAAAACAAATATAAGCAAATATGTTAGCACAAATTTTCAATGGAAATAGTTAATGAAAAGGGATGATTGAAAAATTTTGCCCCAAAACAAATGTTTTTGCCATTTTGGTTCATATTTGGTGGCATTTTGAAAAAAAAAAGACTCATTCAAGTAACCAAAGTTTGCAAAGGAAGGTTATGTGTTAACATGTGGTCCAATGTTTGTAGTATATCCTCATACTCAAATTTATAATATGTGATGGCTCACCCCGAAAAGGGAGACTTTTCAAGAAACTGGTAAAAATAAGCAGCAAAAATAAATAATAAGAATAAGAATTTCCAACAGATTTTTTGTTGTAAAATTTGATCGCCTCTATCAGTTTCAACTTGTTGGGGTGAGTCATCACATATATGCCTCCCTTTTTACATTAGCACATTGGTTTCAAGTTCAAATGTCTTTTTCAAATCTTTTATTAATGCTTTTTACACATGGAATTAAAATCTTTTTCAAGTTTAGTTAAAGCAGATTCTGTACTGAAATGTGTGAAAGACATCAACCATTGACACTTTTCTTATCACGGCTAGGTGTGAAAATTCACAGTTCCTTAATGTTATCACATCTTGATATATACAAGTTCCATTAATTCATGAAAAGAAGTCTTTCAAACACTATACTGCTAATAACACAATGCATAATCAGAAGAGTGCATTATCCCAGAGAAGATATCGTATGTATCCCATCATGCATTGCTTCCTCTGGGAAATTTTGTACAGGAAGTCATGTGAGTAGTTAGTGATGAAACATACCCAAAATGCAAGATTACAACAATTAACTTTGATTTATGGTCACTTCAACACTATACTACTCACATAGTTTCCTATACAAACAATCCCATAGGAAGCAATGCATGATGGGATACTCTTAATATCTACTCTTGCATAATTTATCCCACAAGGGTCTATCTTCTCAGTTGGTTTCTTGCCAAGATGACTTATTATATATCTTAAAATTGCAGCTTTTAACCTTCATTGAATTTCTTGTGAATCATGTTGTTAATTATTTCTGTACTTTAAAACCCGTAATTCCAGAAAGTTGTTTAGCTAAACCATGGAGTAAGCTTATTTCTTTTCCAGGACAGAGTCGTTCAGGGGCCCCAGTGGCGTAGGCAGAAATTTTCAGTTGAGGGAGCGAACAGGGGCAAGACAATTTTGCAGGGAGGCGAAAGAGTTTTTGTTAAGATACAAAAAGGTACACCCAAACATTTTTCATGTAGCAAATCATCCAAATTGTGCTAAAATTCATACAATTTTGGTGAATATCAGAGTTTTTCCTTAAATTATAGCCAAAATTTGCTCCATTTTGGCGCAAATTTGGGAGAAATTTGAAAAACTAACCCATAAAAGGGTTAAATTTTGCATAGTTACATTACCTTTGTACTATATATTGAATCTCTTTCTTGATTTCATTTGGGGGGAGCAAGGGGAGCAGACATCTGGGGGGGGGGGCCCACCCCCCTGCCCCTCACTGGTTATGCCACTGTAACCACCTGTTTGGCAATTTTCTTGCCTACTTACGATTGCATCTGCAGCAGGTGCATTCTTGAAGATATCACCATCAGAAATCTGCATGAAGCACAAAAAACAAATTGTCAAATTATGAATTGGAAGTAAAAATGAACTTGTGTGTTAGTGTTAATAAGAGTATTGAAAAAATGTCAATATAATAAAACTCTTAATTATGTGATGTCTTTTCCAAGCCCAATTGTCATGAATTTGGTATGCATGGATAGTAGTCTGTGTGAAAACAGAAAAAGCAGTCCTTCATTTTAAGAAATTCAAGGAGCTCAGTCAATCGCTCTCCTAGAAAAGCTAAGGAGCTCAAATTGAGCAACCCCAATCGCTCTCCTGGGTGAACCAAGGAGCTCAATTTCATTTCGGTAATGCACACACATTAACTTAAGAAGCAAATGTACGTTTAATTTATTTAACTTTGTCAATTAT
>JXSR01S021648.1:17553-30219 GCA_000969725.1 Ophiothrix spiculata | reverse complement strand
ATCAGAAAAAGTATACTTTTACCTATGTCTGAAATATGGTTCTGGAGTTATAGCCAAAAATGTAAAAGGTCATATCAGAGGTCACGGAACTGGCCCTATGGGAGTCCAAAATTTCAAAAGTATCCGATTGTGTTCAAACTGGTCTCAAACTGTTCCTCTTGCAAAAGTGTCTACACAAAGTGATATTTTGATGATTAAAGAATAAAGTGATGATTAAGAATCAGTCAAGAACAATTGTGCAGACTCCATTTTGCAGTCAAGCCCAAAGTCAAGGTTTTTCCCACAGACTATAGAGGGGAAAGAACTAGTATTGTTACTTTTTACCACTTTGAACCACTTTATGGGAGACAAATAATCATAGTGGAAAAAGTAACTTTTCGCTAAACATGTGTTAATGAAGTTCCTATCTTGTGATCTTGTGTTGCAGCCACTTCAATATTCAATTGGAAGTCAAAACTGTCTGGAACTGGCAGTTGCATTGTTAGAACAATAGCAACTGTGCAGACCGGCAGTCCATGTGGACCCAAACCTGTATGCACCAAGAGGAGTGCAAAATAACACTAAGATCGATTGTTCCATTTAGGGGTGGGGGCGGGTTAGCACAGCGGTGGTTCCCCCACTTTGCACCAGTGAGGTCCCAAGTTCGATTCCTGGCCTGTTGCTTTATATGCATTTGGTTTTCAGTCCCATGCTCACTTCCGCAGGTTTTTCTCTGGGTACTCCGGTCTTCCTCCAGCATTCAAAACTGAAATTTAAAAACATCTTGGAGCCCTGTTGAAGATAGGCTTCCTTTAGCTTACTTGGTACCAAGTACCAAGATAGGTTTCCTTGGAGAAAGTATAAACAAGATGATTTTCAGTACATAGGCTTTGGATAAAAGTAAAGCACTGAAGCATTATTTTTAAGGCCAAGTCAAAATAAATTTGTCTTTCTTGTAACCCTACACCCTCTGAAAAAGATCTCCAAAATTAACCATTTTATCATTAAATTGATCAAACTAAAATAATTTAAGAGTCAATCTTTTGCTCATAAATATTCCTGTTGAGCAGCACACAAGTTTTCCCAAAAATAAAATTTTCTTCCTACCTTTAGGGCACACCATTTGATTTTCAGGGGGGGGGGACATATGGAAGTTGGGTTTTTTCCACCGCCTTCGGCGGCAAAGGTTTTTTCATTGCATTTTTTATGTTTTTCTTTACCTTGAAGTAGTTGGGTAAAGTTGTTTTTTTCTTGCTCATCTTTTTCAAAAAAACTTCCATCCCCCCCTCCCCCCTTGAGAATCGAATGGTGCACCTACCTACCTTTAGTATTGCCCATCTTCTTTCTCAACATGATGTTACAGGAAACAAACAATATCTTTTGTTTGGCCTTATCAGCTTACCTGAACATTTTCACAATCTTGGAACTCCGCCCTCCAAGCTGCCACAAGATCTTTATTGATATCACGTAGTCTAAATTGCACTCCTATAGGTGTGGACACCTCAGACCCCATATCAGCGAGGTTGGTACTGGATACCGGCTTCTTGATCTTGATGTCTTTGGTTTTAATGCCAGCTTTGATACCCACATCAGTGGATAGTATCCCATCCATGTTTGATGGGTAGGGATGGTCCTGAAACGATACAAATGTTCAATTTAGAATCTAACAAAGTTATCAACAAATAATTCGATCTTGATGTCCTTGGTTTTGATGCCAGCCTTGATACCCACATCAGTGGATAAAATCCCATCCATGTTTGATGGGCAGGGATGGTCCTGAAATGATACAAATTTTCATTTCACAATTATGATTGAGTCATTAATGGGGGCTTGCATTTTTTTTCAGAACGGGGTGGGTCCAAAAAGTGGATAGACCAGGATATTTTTTTTTCATGACCCCCAATCCAAGAGTGTAAATATTTTATGACCCCCCTACTAAACATCACATTATTTTGTGACACCCTCCCCCTACCCTTGCATAGGAATAAGAATATTTGCCATCGTTTTAGCTTTGCTAATTCAATAATTGTAGTGACCAGTTCAGGGGAGTCTGAGGGGGTGTGCCTCCTCAACTGCAGAAAATTTCTGAAAATATGACCCTAATGGAGCGATTTTGTGTAAAATTTGCCATGGTGTTTCCTTCTTCCTTTCATTCACATCATCATGACTTTTAATCATTTTTTTCAATGAAATAATTTTATGACCCTCTGTTCATGTCAATAAAAATATGACACACCCCAGTAAATATATTTGCGCCCACCCAAAATTGCAAGCCCCCTTACGAACAAGATAAAATAGCTCCATAGGATGAAAACTTTGTTTTTTTAATGTCGGATTCGATAGGTCAAAAAATTGTTTTAAATTTTTCCCAGAGCATTTTATAGGTTGAAACATGTCCAGGGTAAATACAATTTACAAATGACCTTTGCATTACAAGCTACACACTCTACCAACTGAGCTAACAAGTTATTATGGGGAAGAACGATTCTTTAACAACTTCTAATCAAGAAGCAGAGTCTGATTTTGGAAATAAATTCAAAAACTTATGATTGAAATAAAAAGATACAATCAAGTATCATTATGACCAACTAAAAAATACTAAGGGATTTTTTTTGGGGGGGGGGGAGTAATGTTTACGGCTAACTGACATATGAGGCCAAAAAGGTACACCCAAAATCTTTTTACGTAATTAAAAAAATAGGTCTCACAAGCGCTTATGACTCATAATGAACTCAAAATTCAATTTCTCAACAAAAAGTTGATTCAAAATATAGTTTTTAAAACATTGCTACCTATTTTTTTCCGCAATACAATAATAGGCATTGCAACAATTATAGAAAGGAAGTGTTTTTTAAATACGCACGGCCATCGTGCATTTAATTTTGTAAAGTCTATACGCACGACCGTTCTTGGCCATACACAGGGCCACCGTTGGTGGCAAAATCACAAGCAGCTAGCTCGGGGCGGCTAGGCCTAGGGGACGACCTAGACAGAATCCTTCGTCGTCCACCGGCTTTGCTCTTAACGCTATGGCTAAGCAGATATAGCGGCGCCATTTTGTTTCGCGAGATAGGGGGACTGGTGACTCAGTCTAGGGAACGACCTAATCCCGCGCGCCGTAAATATTGAGATCGATATTATTATCACCTTATAAATATTTTGTCAGAGTTATTGAATAAGTCATCAAGGTGCAGTATTGTATAATCTATTTAAGTAGAATTGCGCCGTTCCGTAAAAACTAAATGGAGAATTGCAATTTTTGCTGTGTTAGTTGTATTTTGAATGGAATAGACACAAGGAAGAACGGTCGTGCATATAGACTTTACAATACAAAATTAAGTGCACGACGGTCGTGCATAAATATACTATAGCCATGGCCTTATAGAAATTTTCACTCTAGCGGAATCGTGGGACACTGTGGTAGATTTTTTTCAAAAAGCGGGAGATATGGCTATACCTAGTTTGCAGGCAAACTTAGTAAGACCGGGTAGAAGAAATTATCTTTTAACGGGAAGTGCTTTTATCATTTTACGAATTCTCCCTAAACTAAGTTTGCACATTGAGCTATACAAAACCGAGGAGTTCCAACATTTTACCCTTAAAAATATTGATACTCACTCCCAAATTGGTCTGCACCTAATCTTTGATTCCTTAATCTTCACATCAATAATTTAAATTCCGCTAAAACTTTCAGCATTTTTTGGAAAATGAGGATCTTTTCTCTCCCCGTGTTATTCAGCGGGACTAAATTTGCTTGTCAATTTCATTTCCATCCAACGACGTAACAAATTAGTCTCGTTTAAATACAACATTTATGATTGTAACAGACGGGACATTCGCGTAAATTCACTTGGTTGACCGTAGCAAATGAAGACTGGTATAAGAGATTTTGGGAGCGAATCATTTTCGCTTCGCTCGCTATCTATTTACGTGGCTCCTCGTAAATCGTGCTTCAATGCTTCAACTTTGTGTGTGAGGTAGCGACCAAAATAAAAAAAGACACACATACCGTTGAAGAACCTTTAACTAGCTATACCTGAGCGGGAGGTCAGGAGGACTACCTAATTCGGGAGACTTGATACATCGTCCGTTCATCCAGCTAACCATTTCGTAGTCCGAGGTGCTCAGCCGAAGAGACACAGTCACAGCGCTACATCGATCGAGATAACCGATTCGGTGCGATATAGCCAGTGTGCCACTTATTGCTTCAACCGTGGAAAAAGTCGTCATTTATATTATGATGCAATGACAATGTTGCATTTGAATTACATTTCAAATCATAAAATTGCAATATCAATCATGATAAAATTATAAATTATTTAGGCTTTTAGCTTGATTTTTACCTGATTTTGCAAACCTGGTCCTGGACTGGTGATCACAATGTCAATTCTGCAGTACTTCTAAAAGTCTTCTTGATGAGCCCAAGAACACAAGACAAAAATCTGTCCTTAAACGAACCAACATGCAACAAAACCACTTCTTTTGTCGTCTTTGTACCCAAATTCAATTCAAGCCTCACTTCTCATCAGGAAAACATGAAAATTTACATTCAGTAACCTTTGTCCTTGAGATACAACCTTTCACTTCACTTCCGGGTTGTGTTATGATTTTGGCAGCTACCATTTATACAGTAGGGGTTAAAATTTTAATTTAACTAAATAACATAGTCATTCAGGCTTTAACACAGGATAATAAAATTATTTAAAATATAAGAAATACATTTTCAGTAAAATGGAAATTTTTCTCTCAAAAATATTATGTTTTTTATTTAGTTACTTTTAAATATATTTTAGAAATGTTCCCCTTCAATATTAAGTTGATGATTCCTGATTCACACATGTAAACATGGCCACCACACTGACACTCGTTAGGCGTACTGCTTTGGTAAGTTTCTAGCCATTTCTTATATTTTTGATCGTTTCATAATTGTGAATTTAACAACCGAGTGTTAGAAAATATAATATCTATGTATCATAACCATTTTTACTGCAATTCAATCAATCGTTTTTACAATATTCCTTATTCAATTGACCTGTAAAAATTGGGGTGCCGAATTCAACAGCTATAGTATCAACTAGGGGTATTAATACGCTCCGGTTGATGAAGCGGTCAAGATTAAATGTCTTGCCTTTAGGATAAACCCATTTGCTATAGTGGAGCTCAAACTTGCGACCTTCTGATTCAGAGTCCTGTGCCATTCCACCAGAGTCCACATACCGGTATTCGTATTCATAATTCAAGTTATAACTCCTATACATAGTCATAGTTATTATTAATTTGGCATGACCAATATAGATTAGTACTGTTTACCTATTAAAGTTAAGTTGGTCTTTTGCAACAAGTTGTCGGTTTTATGCTTAAAGTTTTGTCAAGTTGTACCAAATGCCCAATATGCAACCTTTTGCATTTCAATTTTATTTTGGTTTAGTGAGCTCGTAACCTTGTTGTTTCAACTATTTTTTAAATGTTATTGAGATTTTGTGAATTTTATTGCTGAAACTTTGTTTTTGTATATATATAGTATTAGTAATTTGGTCATTTTCTTGTTAAAATTTACACATATTTTGTTATTTTGCCAATTTCATTTAAATTTTTCAGTATTTTTCCCATCAGGCATTGCTTCAGATCTGTTGGCTATGCATATTTTGGTCATTTTCTAAGTAATCCATCAAACATAAATTTTGTTAGGACTTGTGTGGTCAATAGACTGCCAGACCCTTTAACCATGACCCTGCACACCAAAGTGCATAGGAGACTATTATACCTGTTATATGAACTTGAACTTGAACATGCAAGGACTTGTAATCCATGCAGTTCAAAATTTTATTGTTCATTGTATGGTCTAGGCAGGTTAGGGTTAAAGCACAATCCCCTAACTTATGTAAATTAAACATATTTTGCCATTAAAAAGTTGAAAGCATTGTTGTATTTTGTTCTTTTCAGTTTGTAAATTCCAAGCTACCTGTCAGGGGATTTGCTTCTGTTCAAGGCTTAAATGTAAGTGTGAAAGACAAGACTATGTCATGCCTAATGCACTTGTCAGTTGTTTTTCCATCAACCCCCCCTATCATCCAAATTTGCTCCCTTTAATGTTGCTTTCATACTAGTGTCACTTTGCAGCTTTGTCGTTGCACTACGCCAAATATGTGCATAAATTTGTCGCTTCCGATTGTCACAGCGGCAAAGCTACAATGTCGCTGATAAAATCGAAATCGCTTTGCAAGGTGAATTCAATTCAACTTTTCAAAGCGACAAAGTAGCAAAGCGACAAAGCTGCTAAGCTACAAAAGTGTGAAACGAAGCAGACGACCGGAGCTACAAAGCGACAAAGCTGCAAAGCGACATAAGTATGAAAGCAGCATTAGCTGATGAATTCCACTCCATTTTCTGCCAACTTCCCTATAAGACAGGGCATTTTCAAGCTGAACCCCTGACCAAGTCTTGGCCCCGTCTAGAGCTCAACTCAATTCTCGACCCAAAAATCACATCAAGCCACAACTGTAACCTTGATCACAGCGCTATGCTCGTTAGTATTCATATTCATATTCAAACGATGAACAGACGACATGGCGATGGCGTGACCTCATGTCACTTGCCATTGACAGAGTTGCCTGCCTGTTTCATTACTTCTTATAAAATCCCTAGCTTCTTGTGTCATTAAACATATTTCTCACTGGCAGTATCTATTCTGCACAAATCCCCCAGCCTATAGGTACAATGTATCTGGACACTATTATTGGCCAGGATACCCCCATGGCCAGGGAAACAACTGACAAGCACATGATTCAAGAGGTTTTTTGTTTGAAACATTTAGAAGTCTTTCAAATTCTAATCATATAAAAAAGTAATCATTTGACTTTAAAATCAAGGGTACATATGTATTTTCAGCATAATAGGTCTACACTTGGTACAAAAGAGTCATTGTTGGCAAATTGTTGTTGCATCACAGATCTATTCAAATGGTGAAGAGGTTCACTCTTTTTGTTCAAAAGGTCCGTACTTTATAACTTTCTAGGGACTGACATGAAAATATTTCTAAAGTTTTGTTTAATTTTCAAGATCAACATTACAAATTGTATACAGAAGCTATATGACTTCAATGCCGTTTAAAAAAATTTGTGTTATATTTTTTTATATATATTTTGTTTCATTTTCCTTCAGGATGTCGTCATTGTCAGCTCAGTACGAACACCCATTGGGTCATTTAGGGGATCGTTATCAGCCATGACAGCTCCAAGATTAGGAACCATTGCGATAGAGGGCGCTATAGAACAAGCAGGTATAGTAGGATATTATCATCAATCGGCTGTGCAGCAGACGATCACATATTTCTCCATTCACTTCTATTTTGAGCCAGTGTCCGGATAGCATTTGGTTGCAGCATGTTATCTTCGTCACCAAGTACATGTAGCTTATATAGGACAAATAAGAAGTTTTCTGTCACTCTGGCCTCCTTCTCCCATGGTAAGGTGTGTAAAAGGTGTACGTCACGTCATAAAGGGCTCTTCCTCTGGCATTCTTAGAACATGGCCAAGGACGGTCAGTTGTCGCAACCTGAACCGTGTAATTTGTGGTTCCATTTGAGACTATTTGTGCATTGAAGACATTGTCAATTCGCTGGAGCATTATTCTAAAACAAGATGTAGCAAAGGTGGTCTTCTTACTTTCCATGTCACTTGATAAAACCTATGATTCGTAGCTGTATAATTGTACCATCATCATTTCAATGGAGTTGATTTGGATTTTCTATATAAGTATAGGAAAACACATAAAAAGTTTGATCACTCAAGGCCCGTTAAGTCGGGAGCACTCGATACTATTTCATGGTATTTTTTGTGTTTTGGTGCTTTTCGGTAAGACAATGCGGAAATAACAAGTGTATGTGTTGCATTTTGTGTATATGGTGCAAATCTTCATGCTTAGTTACCATGCATACTAAAACTTCCCTGCCACTGACCAACAAATTCTGTAACACTGCCCTCTAAATTAACACCATGATCTTTAAATTCACTTACTTATCTCTTTAATTTACACTTTTTTTGCAGGTATAACTAAGGAAGACGTACAGGAGGTATATATGGGCAATGTGCTTCAAGCAGGGCAAGGACAAGCACCCACAAGACAGGCTGCATTAGGGGCAGGTCAGTAGTAACACAGGGAGGGGTTTGCTTACTAGACAGGGCCAGGCACCCACAAGACAGGCTGCACTAGGGGCAAGTCAGTATAAACACAGGGGGACCTTGTTTTACAGGGTGACCAAGGAAGTTTATGTGGTCAATGTTCTGTAGGCAGGACAGAGACAGGCACCCACAAGACAGGCAGCACTAGGGGCAGGTCAGTATTAACACAGGGGGACCATGTTTTACAGGATGTCTAAGGAAGTTTATGTGGTCAATGTTCTGTAGGCAGGACAGAGACAGGCACCCACAAGACAGGTAGCATTAGGGGCAGGTCAGTAGTAACACAAGGAGGGTTTGCTTTACAAGTTTTACAAGTAGTTTATAAGCATTATAAAGGTCAGTATTAACACATGGGGTATCTAAGTGAGTTTATGGGGTCAATTTGGTACAAGCAGGTCAGGACATTGATTTCTACTGACTTCTGCAACACAGATGTGTTTCATTGTTTTGGTGTATTTTTGGATGTGTGACTGCTAAAGATTTGTTTCTGGCACTGTTGACTTTGCATAATCATATTTATAATAAATCCACAATTTATAGATAAAAAGTTTCATTTGACTTTGATATGATATGAAAAAAATTGTCAATGTCATTGTTTTGGGTTTAAATGTATTGGTGCCCTTATGATGTAATTATATCATGAAGATAAACGATTCTACTGAACTTTAACATGAGAACTTAACTCCCAGAGGCCACTTACATTGATGGAAGGTATGGGTATCTGCCGCTCTCAAGACCTTTTTTCAAGCCTCCTCTCCCGCTCCCCTAGATGCCCATTTCAAGATTACTTCTGTTCAGAAGACCCCACTTTTCAACAAAAATGGGCCAAAAGTGTGTTTTTTTTAAGTTTTTCACATTATTTTTAGCAATTTTTAATCTCCAACTGTTGTAACTTTACGGGAAAAAACAGTTTCTGAGACTTCAATTTGGGAAAATGTCAGTTCCATAGACCCTATTTTTGACCAAAAATCAGTTCCGCAGGACCCTAAGTTGAATATCGCGGATATCACATACCTACCAAAAAAAAATTCGAGTACCCCTCCTCAGGCTCTCAACATCTTTCTGTTTTTCTTCAGGACTGCCTCTTGGCACACCATGTACAACCATCAACAAAGTATGCGCCTCAGGTATGAAATCAGTAATGCTGGCGGCACAGAGTCTTATGTGTGGTCATCAGGAGGTCATGATAGCTGGTGGTATGGAGAGCATGTCTCACGTTCCATTCCTCATGGCTAGGTACGTAGGCATACTTGCCAACTGTCCCGTTTTTCCCGGGATTGTCCCGTTTTCTGTCTCCCAAAAACACTAAAAACGGGATTGTCCCGATTTTCCTCAGAAGAAAAAAAAATAAAGATGAATAATTGGTAACTTCTCTGTGATTTTTAAAGAAATTCTTGTTGTATTTTTTGTTGTAAATAAATCAGAATAATGTAGAGATGAGTCTGAAGTGTGGAAGATGTATTTATCAGACCTATTATGACTCAATTTTGCAAGAGAAAACATTAATTTTCGTTAATATCGGACATTTGTGGTTGTTACAAGTCGCGGAAGGGCCGAAAATTGTCACTGTTACAGACAATGTTAATTTCACTATTGAAGTGATAGTGCTGCTTCTGTAAAAGAGATTTTTGTAATGAATGTCAGAACATGATTACAACGTTTTTTCCCAAGTGTAACAACAGAAAGAGAGAGAGAGAGAGTACTGAAAATATTATTTGATTATATTTTGAAGACAATATATAATACATTAATCTAGCAATTATAAATATTTGATTTATTGTTTCATAGATGTGGGTGTGGATAGGGTGTGGTGGGTGTGGTAGCTCTCTTGAAGTTTAAAATCTTTCAAAATTGCAAATTATTAGAATTACATGACGCATCATATATAATGAATTCGGAGATTTCGGTAGTACGATAGATCCGGTTGAGCGATTTTAAAAAGTCTATTTGTATGTAAAAGTATAACAAAGTCTGAACTTAAAAGGCCTATAACTCACCAGGGAAGCACATTTTTCTATGTTGATATTTTATGTGTTAAAAGTATAGATTTTGTATTAATATGATTTTTCGTATTATCTTATTTTACTCCAGTTAGGGGCCACAACTGCGCTGTGCGCTACGAGCCGTGTATTGCGTGTTACGCGTCGCTAAACTTTCAGTATTTTTGTTTTTGCAATGTTGGCAAGTATGCGTAGGATAAGTAGGGTATGAAATCAGTAATGCTGGCAGCACAGAGTCTTATGTGTGGTCATCAGGAGGTCATGGTAGCTGGCGGTATGTAGAGCATGCCTCAAGTTCCATTCCTCATGGCTAGGTACGTAGGATAAGTAGGGTATGAAATCAGTAATGCTGGCAGCACAGAGTCTTATGTGTGGTCATCAGGAGGTCATGGTAGCTGGCGGTATGTAGAGCATGCCTCAAGTTCCATTCCTCATGGCTAGGTACGTAGGATAAGTAGGGTATGAAATCAGTAATGCTGGCAGCACAGAGTCTTATGTGTGGTCATCAGGAGGTCATGGTAGCTGGCGGTATGGAGAGCATGTCTCACGTTCCATTCCTCATGGCTAGGTACGTAGGATAAGTAGGGTATGAAATCAGTAATGCTGGCAGCACAGAGTCTTATGTGTGGTCATCAGGAGGTCATCAGGAGGTCATGGTAGGTGGCGTTCCATTCCTAATGGCTAGGTACGTAGGATAAGTAGGGTATGAAATCAGTAATGCTGGCGGCACAGAGTCTTATGTGTGGTTATCAGGAGGTCATGGTAGCTGGCGGTATGGAGAGCATGTCTCATGTTCCATTCCTCATGACTAGGTATGTAGGATAAGTAGGGTATGAAATCAGTAATACTGGCAGCACAGAGTCTCATGTGTGGTCATCAGGAGGTCATGGTAGCTGGCGGTATGGAGAGCATGTCTCACGTTCCATTCCTCATGGCTAGGTACGTAGGATAAGTAGGGTATGAAATCAGTAATGCTGGCAGCACAGAGTCTTATGTGTGGTCATCAGGAGGTCATGATAGCTGGCGGTATGGAGAGCATGTCTCATGTTCCATTTCTCATGGCTAGGTACGTAGGACTTTTTTGTCATTTCCCCCTATTTCGGGCCTATTTTTGGCAACACTTTAAAAGCAATTTGAGAAATGTTTTCCTAGACGTGTCTAAAAAGTAAAAGAGGTCCAACTATTAGTTTTGCAAAATTAGTTAGGTTATTTGCAAATATATTGGGCCGGGAACAAGGGTTTTGGGACCTTTGGTCCAAAATCATACATTTTGGTCCAAAACTGACCTAACCATCATCTTCTACATGCAAATCCACATCTAGAAATGTATACTTTTATATGGATTTATATTATGGGTTGCTGAGTTACAAAGTATAAAATATTTCTGAAAATTGGGGTTTAATGTACCCGTAAATTGCAATTGTCACTTTCAAAGAACTTCCCTCAGCTTCTTTGTCACAAAATGATACTTAAATATTCTCAGAATTATATTTCTACACAAAAAGAGTGTTAAGCAAGCTGTTGGCATTGCTAAAGGGCGCAGCTGTTGGCATTGCTAAAGGGAGCAAGCGAAATGAGCGATTCGACTCTAAAGGCAGGCTACCTATCAACCTTCTTTATAGCTTGGAAACAATGATTTCCATAGGTTAATTCCACATGTACATGACATCAAAACTAGTCCCTCTAATGTTCATTCATTTATTGTGTTCTTCCCATACAGGCACGAACCATCGTATGGAGGTCATAAGTTAGAGGACGCCATCGTCAAGGACGGGTTATGGGACGTATATAATCAGATCCATATGGGCAACTGTGGAGAGGATACGGCCAAAAAAATGAGTATATCTAGAGAAGAACAAGATGAGTTTGCCATCGGGTCATATCAGAAAAGCCAGGCAGCTGGGCAGGTAAGAAATGCATGATGGGATACCGATAAGAAAATGAGTATATCCAGAGAAGAACAATGAGTTTGCCATTGGGTCATATCAGAAAAGCCAGGCAGCTGGGCAGGTAAGAAATGCATGATGGGATACCGATAAGAAAATGAGTATATCCAGAGAAGAACAATGAGTTTGCCATTGGGTCATATCAGAAAAGCCAGGCAGCTGGGCAGGTAAGAAATGCATGATGGGATACCGATAAGAAAATGAGTATATCCAGAGAAGAACAAGACGAGTTTGCCATATCAGAAAAGCCAGGCAGCTGGGCAAGTAAGAAATGCATGATGGGATACCGATAAGAAAATGAGTATATCCAGAGAAGAACAAGACGTGTTTGCCATCGGGTCATATCAGAAAAGCCAGGCAGCTGGGCAGGTAAGGAATGCATGATGAGATACCGATAAGAAAATGAGTATATCTAGAGAAGAACAAGACGTGTTTGCCATATCAGAAAAGCCAGGCAGCTGGGCAGGTAAGAAATGCATGATGGGATACCGATAAGAAAATGAGTATATCCAGAGAAGAACAAGATGAGTTTGCCATATCAGAAAAGCCAGGCAGCTGGGC